>ML120432.1:164028-192224 GCA_003788595.2 Choiromyces venosus 120613-1
CTCTCACCAATTCTATCCATTTCTCGCATCGCTTCTCATTAGGAACAATAAGAACAACTTGATACACGCTATAGGGCCACAAATTTATGTGTCTTTGCTCTTTGTCAATACTGACTTTCTACACTTTTGTATTTGCATTGACACTATGTGAGATTGTTAGTTGCTGTGAATACAGGTAGTGAACAATATTTATTTTGAGTATTTTCCTTTCATATACGTTTTCGATTCAATAGACTTTTATCTTTACTACACTGATATTATCAGCCTTCTCACAGCGTTAATGTTGGTTTATTGATAGGGTTCAAGATTGATTGATAACGCGATAAAATCGTCTCCCTTTCATGGAGTAGTGGGAGTTAGAAGTTGTCAGCCATTGATGGCATATTAGGCCGTTTTCATCCTAACCGCGATCACATCTAAAGGAACTTCGACCGGTTAGCGGCGAGAGATATAGAAAGTTGACACCGTTCGGCCGCCAGAAGCAAGGGAGGACAACCGAGCCAACGGAATCAAAGAGAAATCAAGGGAAACCGAGGTTAGGCTGAAAACGGCCATTATAAACCTTGGCTTTTGATAATTAGTCAAAAGTTTAAGGTCTTTAACGCTCACTATAGTAACCGTCCAATTCACCCCCGGTTGACTGATGGCATAGGAGTCAAGGAGGCGTCTAAATCCGGAGTTACTTGATACCGGTATTATCCCATACAGACATTTTGACCTTTTGATAGGGACAGCGAGGGTATGTTTAGAGATATCTCTGTTCTCAATACAATAGGCTGAAAAACCAGTGAGGGCTCATGTACTTCCTAGTACGGTGTCTCGGCATTAGATAGATTATACATGACTTTATTGTTTAGGTTTTTGGCGCTGGAAACGTGAAACTTTTACACAAAGTAGTTTGATCCTTGGGACAAACGTGGAACTTAAGCTCAAACCTTCTACCATACGTTCCTTTTTGTTTGGATGTGGTAATAGGTAGGAGGTGAGGTTGTGTTAGACACTTGTGTATTGGAAGGAAACTGGGGGGTCGGGACTTATCGATGATTTTGCAGAAAAAGGGTGTGTTCTTAAAGAAGAGTATTGGAAACTATTGCGTCGTTCCTCCACAATCACTCACACAACTAAATTGTAAATAATATAGAACGTCCTCCATTCAACAATTGTGGGTTTAGTTAAGGTATATATCTGGACACTTATAATTACAGTTAATATATCACGTTTTACCTTAGTGTTTCTACGTCGTCCACGTTCTCCTTGTTTAGTGAGTGTCTCAAACTGGACTTATCTTCCCCTCAAATATTTTTCTGGACAGTCTAAACAAATAACTCATATATTAACAAAGACACTATCTATAAGTCAATGATTGTTTAATTGGGAGTCCTTGTTCTATCTGTTCGGGCAGTTGCAGCCTTTCGCTTAGTTGAATGTTACCAAGTCGTGTCGTTAGAACGGTAACGTGGAAATAGTAACCATGGTGGACACCAAGAGTTAGAAGGAAGAGGTCTTAAGGGGGAACGAAAGTGTTGTGTTTAAGTGACGACCTTCTGGAATCTCAACCCTTCTTACTTACAAGTTACAGGACCAACGTTTCGTAAAGTGACCTAACTACTCGCTTCAGTAGGTTCATGTTAACGATAAGGGCTTAAACTCAGTACGACGTTCTTCCCGCTACAGTAGGAACTCTCGAATGGGCTAGGTGGTCTATAAGAGTTCTCTAACGAGAGGTGACTCCTACGTCTATCGTTCGTGAAGTCTTTCGTATAGGCCCTTATATTGAGGCGTGATAGTAAGTGGAGTGAGTTTATAAGTGGACTAGTTTCTGGTCGTGTTGAACCTAGACCTTAAGTCACAAAAGTTTATGTACCTCTTAATATAGTATACGTTCCTGGTGACTTAGGCGATGGTCTAGTAGTCGGTGCCAAGTGAGTCCATAAGGAGAAACTAGTAGTCAATCCTCGGTTGTAGTCTCGTTCTTTAGTATGTAGACCTACGACCTTGGAATGTGTGTAACTGTTTATACAACGTACTGTATTTGGGAAAATAGTTGGAAATATTCTGTCGTTTCCTTGCTGAACTAGTTGTCTGGTTGGATCTAGGACCTCTTCTTCGTGTTTAGTATAACTTAGGTGTCTACGCCAACCATGAACTTCATCCTAGTCTAGCGTCCGCGGTATTAGAAGGTTGACGTCTACTTCACCGTTACTAGGACGGTCGTCTTATGTCACTATGACCGAAAGCTCTATAATAAAATCGTTTCTCTCGTCGACTACCCCCACGACCCAAAAGTCAGTAGTTACGTTTGGTACGTCCTATATACGGTGACGTGATACACGATAATAAAGGAATACCTCTCGAACCAACCGTGACCCGTGAACTCGAAGTCTTAGGTCTTCCAGCTTCTGTCTAATGGGCGAATGGTGTTGCACGGAAGATGGCGATGGCGGAGGTATGAGCGGAATTACTTAGGAGGGAAGATAAAGTCAGAGTTTCTGAGAAGGTTGTTATAGACCACCTACGAACCCGTAGGACGCTAGTCTTGTTTGAAAGAACCAATTCTAGAGTAGTTCCGTTAGAATCCCGACTACAAATGTTACCTAACCAACTACGATGGGAAGTTGTTTTGGACCTGGGTTGTCGAAACCCAGCAAGTCACTAGGACGGAAGGTCGGTATGACCACCACTGGCAAAATACGTTGTCGAAAAGGTCCTGTCGTACCGATAACATGCCATAAAACCTGCAGGTTGAGAAAAGTATTGGAAATGTCGTTTAGGTTCTACCCTTCTC
Source organism: Choiromyces venosus 120613-1 (assembly GCA_003788595.2). NCBI lineage: Eukaryota > Fungi > Ascomycota > Pezizomycetes > Pezizales > Tuberaceae > Choiromyces > Choiromyces venosus. Next base: position 166,814 of record ML120432.1, read on the forward strand.
TAATGTTCCCTCGAAAATGGACCGGTCCCACGATAACTATCTGGTCTAAACCAACGGGCTCAGAAAGTGGAGTTTGTCTTTCGCGAGGAGTTCCTTAACTTTTTCCTATTATAGAAACCGCTTAAGGCACCAACACAGACCTGATAACTCATGGTCTTCTCTCCTGATGGGGTGTACGTAGATAACGATAAAGAATTCTGACTACTAGTCAAGAACTGGAGTCTTTTATAGCTGTCCTACTAGTCACGTCTCAATGGTAATGGTTGAAGACTGTTCTCGTCCCTTGACCGACTTTAATAATTCAGTACGTACTGAGTACCTGGGACGTCATTTCTCAAAGGTTTACGAGGAACGGACTAGTCATTCCCTTTGTTACCTTGGTTCTGTACAAGTTTCGTAAAAGGGTTTCGCAAATGTCTCCTTTTTTACGATGTCCTCTTACCTATAGGTGTAATGTCTGCTGCTTTATTACCGGTTAGTAAACTTGAAGGTCAATCTTTACCTGGAGGACCACGTTGGAAAAGTCATTTGTTAGCGACCCACCATGGTGTATTGGGTATAGAGAGGACCTTTATGTTCCGTGTGTAATTACAACTTCAGTTTTCTACGCCCTGGTAATCATCTCAAAGTTGTTTCTCCATCGAGTTTTACCGCTCTTGCTGTTCTTCCAGTCAGCCTCACGCACCATTATCGATTAGGGACCACATACCACTGTGCTAGATAGACACTGATACGTCACCCCCAGCTCCACCACACAATTCAGCAGAGTGTCACGGCACCCTACAAAGCAACCCCCCCCATCCGGAAACCAATCATACCTTTCCAAATCCCAATCCCCTCCACCCTCGAATATCACACCTCCTGGAGGACAGTGCTCAGCAGCCCTTGGAAATAATCCATTACCTCTGATACCAGCACCTGTGTCAACCTTCAGCTCTAGCTATAGACGAAACTTGAAGAGTCATGACAGTAGACAATGTGATGGTGGATTGTAATCATAATGGATAACTCAGTTGCCAAACTACATAATCAGGTGCGCATGCCAGTCGTTAGATTTGGATATAGACAGATGCATGTCATCCCAGCCCACGGTTTCTTTCATATTAAATTCACTTTTATCACCGCCGTCCGGAGCATGGAAGAACAGATGATATTAACCCGTGCTGGCCTCCATAGCTCGCTACTCACTGCTAATACAAATCCTGGGACAACTCAAACATTTCACCTTCTCATCTGAGTCCACACAGGGTTAACTAGAAGTTAATTTGAGACTGGTCATTCAAGATGTGATGGGGTTCAGCTGGTTGATTCAGTCACTGCAAAGCGGACCCAACACTGCTTTGTGGTGGGTTTGTTTGTTCTGTCTGCTTGCTGGTCCAGAATTAATGTTGCACAGTTGCCCAACTCCCACTCAAAATTACCAGAAAAATGTTAAGTTACCCTCCTGCTCTTCTCTGTTTTATTGCCCATTAAATTGCTAGGGGTAGTGGGGTCACAGAGCCTGATGTCTGCATCTACTAAAATCAATAGACTACGGGGATCCTGTAAAACAATCCCAACCATCCCCTCATGATGACTTCATTTTGGCAATTTTCTCAGCGATGACCAACAATGAAAGATTGGGCCTGATGCCGCTGTTTATCAGTTCTGGGAAAACAAACATTCAAGGCCTCCCCTGCCGGTGGCAGCGGGCGCATGAGAAGGAAAAAGTACACTTTCGATGCGAAAGAAAAGCCGGAGAAGCCAGATTATGTGACTACGCCCATATTTTACGTCAATGCTAGTACACCTTCCCCTTCGTTATCACCATTTTGTGAAGTCCGCTAGCTAAGGCAATATTGCAGATCCATATATCAGGCACTTATACACCATGGTACTAGTAGACCTCCTGAAACTCGGACAAATTCTCCTCAGTAGGAAAGCACTATTAAGTATGGGTGCAGACGAACAAGGAATGAAAATGCAGGAAGGTGCCGAAATGACCGATGTCACACCTAGGGAGTTCTGCGACATGATTGTTGGCAGATTCAAGATCTTCCCGCCCTCCCCTTCCCTCCTCATAACCCATCATTCAGCCATAATAGAACCAAGCAGGGGCCAATGCCCCCTATAACATCGTCATCCGAACCTCCTCCCCCGTGCTTGCTGAGGCGATAAAGTGCATCTGGCGTAGAATGGAGGATAGCGGTTACATCTATGTCGGGAAGTATAGGGGATGGTACTCTATCCGAGCGGCACGGCCTCAGTTGTGGATCCAGAATCGAGCTGGAAGCAGCAGATCTTCGTCGAGACGCAGAAATTCGTGGAATGGACAGAAGAAACAAACTACCACTTGCGCCTCTCAACCCTCGCCCCATGGCTCTTAGAGTTGTACAGGGTAGACCGAGACTGGATCGTGCCCCGTGCACTCTACAAAGAAGGTATCGCGGTGATGGAAAACGGCCTAGAAGATCTATCCATTTCGCGCCCGCGCTCATGCTTCCACTGGGGCATCCCAGTGCCCACTGACCCCGCACCGATGAGCTACGTCTGGCTTGACACACAGACAAATTACCTCACAAACCCCACATACCCAACCTGGTGCCCTCCCCGCTCAACCTCCTTCTGGCCAGCAGACATGCACGTGATAGGCAAGATTCTCCTTTTCCACACAATCTACTGGCCCGCCTTCCCCTGCCACCCTGCATCCTAACACAAGCACACTAGACTATGAACCGCCGCAAAATGAGCAAGAGCACTGGTAGTGCCATCAACCACTTCTTCACGCTATCTGAATTCAGCTCGGATGGCATGCGCTTCTACCTCCTTCAGGAAGGGGGCATCACTGACGATGGTGACTAAGTGCGCATGATTGCCGACCGCCACAAGAAGGTCTGTGTAGATGGTCTAGGAAACCTAGCCAGCCGCATACGAGCAGTGTTCCCAACCGTCCCGGGCGCCCTACAGGGCCCTGGCGGGCTGGTAGTCCCGGGCGTCCCGGGCGGGGTGGGTAAGGACGGCAGGGCACGGCGTCCGTCTTTCGTAAAGACGGCCGTCCTGCGGGTTGACGCCCGGGCCCTGCAGTCTTATGGCAAATGGCATCTTCCGGCCGTCAACTGCAGGGCCCGGCCGTCATTCGCAGGGCCCGGCCGTCATTCGCAGGGCCCGGCCGTCATTCGCAGGGCCCGGCCGTCATTCGCAGGGCCCGGCCGTCATCTGCAGGGCCCGGCCGTCATTCGCAGGGCCCGGCCGTCATCTGCAGGCTTCGGGCGTCATCTGTAGGGCCCTATAGGTATTTCATAAACTACAGAATAATGGATGGTCGTCCCACAGTGTAAGTGGTTATCTCGTAGCAGGGACGCATTTAATACAATATTTTCATACGGTCTCGAACAGGGGAATAAATAGGCTTGGATTTTTCAAGAGAACAGGAAAGCAATCCCATGCACGATAAACATCCTATTCCGAACGCTCAATTTTCTATTACTTTGGCAAAACTTTATTTTAACAAATATGTCTGAAGCATTATCGCATTCCTCGCATGGTAGAGAAGCGGGTTACGGATGTAGAGATAATGCTGAAGGATTTAGAGGACAGAGCAGTAAAGTTGGCTCTGGGGAGGAGCATAGGTTCCGGTTGCTCTGAACCAGGTTCCGATGTGAGTGCACAGATTGGTTAGTTTCAGTACGTGTGGATGGGGGGATTTGCTACATGTACCGAGAGGGAGTTACTATGTTATTAGTATCAGAATGTAAATGTTTGGTTTCGTTATGACTACAGACTTACTATACCCAAAATAGATCATGCATGTGAGACACCTATAGGGCCCGGCCGTCCGTCCCGGGCGAAGGTTAGGACGGACTACAGGACGGGCGTCCGTCCAGGGCAGAGTCCCAGAAACCGGCGTCCGTCCCGTCCTAGGCAAAAGACGGACGGACTGGACGCTTGGGAACACTGCATACGAGGGCAGAAGTTTGATCTAGAAAAAGGTGTCAAGCGCAGCATCGAAATCAACCTATCAGAACTCCCCCCGGAAGACCAGGGTCACCACAACCTCCTACAAAAAACGCCACTACTAGCAGCGAGGAAAATGGAGGGCTTACACCTAAACCCTGCATTAAAAGATATCATGAACGCGGTTTAGGAAATCATTCACCCACTTCCCATTTATTTTTTGTTTTACTCCGCTCAGCAGTAATTAATTAATTTACTTATTCCAGAAAAACAAGTACCTCCAGCCCGCTGCACCCTCGGCTATCCGAGGTCCTTCTGCAGCCATTCATTCCGGGTAAGATAAAGGAGTTGCTGGATTGGTTGGGCGTGCGCGCTTATAGGCACGGCTTCGAGCACGCTGTTGTGAGTGGGGATAAGGAGTATCAGCTTGTTGTTGTAATGGTAAAAGAAGACAGAGTAGGGGACGGGGCGAAGAGGAGGAGGAGGGTCTGGATTCCGCCGCTCATGGAGGGTTTAATTAATACATTGTTAGGCTATGAGAGGGTGTGAGTTTTTAGGCGAGTGACTAGTGGTGATGGCTGGTGAGCAGCTGGGTGTGGAAAATTTACGCTGGGCTGGCTATATATAGTACACTGCCGGCCACTTGAAAAGAATAAGGACCCCAAGTCACTCGCTACCAACATAGCCTAATTTGCTGAAAGGGAAGAGGGATACCCATGCAGAAAAAAGAACATGCGTTGATATTTATAGAAGATCAAGGTGATATTATCATGCTGTTGTGCACTCCTATCTTCTCTATTAGTTTTGTCAAGGTAGGCGAGAAGAGAACAATGTGTCCGGCCATAAAGTTTATTGCCTTTACTACAGTTCATCTACCAGTTCCGCCCACCCACCCCCATGCCCCAGCGCGGCCCCACACTAGGGGATATGGCACCCCAATCAGGATGACCTCAGCCAAACCTGCAAGAGCAGGGTATTCACCCAATGAATGTCCGGTGAAAACAGAATCACGCTGGATTCAGCCACTGGATCTCATGTCTTCAAAGGAAGCCTTCTCCATAAGAGTAAGTGCGCACTGGGTGAATTGTGTTGCAGACGGAAGGCCGGTCGGGGAGCGGTAAGTGTACTAGGTAGCTCTCTCTGTGACATCTTTCAAGTTCTTCTCCTATCTGGTTGACCTGTCCGCACCGACGGTCTCAAACGTCATTGACATGTAGTCCTGCCTAATAGCCTTTCCATGCCACCTGCAAAAATGAACAGTCAATTCCTTGGGGCTATTTCTCACACTATTTGTAATCGCGAAATCTGTGATGCAGTTACCATAGTGAAGGAGAATAACAAGGAGAATGACCTACCACAATTGTCAAGAGGAACACTTGAGGATTCTTTGTGATTGATGATCTAAGGGGGGGATATGTATATTATGTACCGGCATAGGAATTGAATTGGTGGAGATGCTTGGTGCTACGATGCAGGGATGCGGTGGTATCCTAGCGGCTTTGCCTGCAACGACACCGCTGGCCAGTTCATCAAGCATCCGGAAACCTTTGCGCCAATACAGGTATCAATAGTGCCAAGGTGCCTGGACTCTGATAAATGGACAAAAGATTCTGCTTGTGATAGGGCTTCCTCAGATTCTGGGCTCCTCAATGTTAGACAAATTAACGAACAACAGGACCCTACCATAAGTTACCTGGTAATGTTGCTCACTGTGGCCAACTCTAAGTCAGGGTGAAGTCATTTTAGAAAACAATGGTAGGTATATAACCCTAACTTGTCGAATTCTAATACCTTACCGGTATCCCTTACCTGAGAACAAAGAAAGTTGTCAATATCGAGTGATTTCTTATGAGCACACCATAGGTATAAAAAAATTGAGAAAAGAAAAAAGTAGACGGGTGGCGGGCCGTGAGACTGGGAGCCAGCACATGTGCAAGATATGCAGAAGGAGTGCGTGGATACCGGTATGACCTAGGGTGGTGTAATAGGGTAGTGTTAGCAGTCAGGAGAGCGTTTGCGCGCCCACTAAAAACTCTGTGTTGTAGATAGCTTGGCATGTAGGATTTTCTGCTTATAAGCCTCTTCTCTCTTTCCTTAGTTAGACAAGCGCAACCACACCCAGGCAATTTACCAATAGACATCGTTTCCTTTCTATTGCAATTGGGTCCAGATCTTTCTCTTTTGTTCTATCCCTGTTTGTGCTATTAGGCAAGTCATCATCAGGTCAATTCCCTGCCAAATTATTGTCTGGATTAGTGGAAGGTCATGATTACACCATGGAGGTCGGATATGGCACGCGCAACACATCATCCAATTAAAGGGCAGTAGAGAAAGAGCCTGTCACTGGTATATCCTTGCTCCACTTGAGAGTGACGCTTACCTAATCTGAGCGCTAACCTTTAGTAGTTGTACACAGTCACAAATGCCAAGAGCTCCACATCCCACGGTGGCCTGAATCTGATTGCAATCATATATATATGGTACTGTTGCCTCACCCTCTACTGTTACATTTGTTCAGAATCCAATACTCCATTTTCTTTGTTCCTAGCACAATCCTTTCCCCTTTTTCCACCATCATTGTAGGTAGATTTCAGGCAGTTGTGTGTCACATTCTGGTTTCATATTTATTGCTCACTCTTCTTGCAAATCAGACAATACCCCCCCTTACACCTACCCCCCAGCCATGAACCCGGGTATCATGCCAAAGGTCATAAAGACCTTATGGTATGTGCAGGCTGCATAGGATACCCACTTTCCAAAAGCTCCTACAAATTGTATCAGGGCAGACACTAATTGAGTGTAACTAAAATAGGGACGACAGGCTTGTTACGGATCAAACTAAGTAAACATTGGATCAACCAAAATCAAGGAAGACCATAATGGATAGTGGCTTGAGTGGACCAGGGATTACGCCTCTCCCTCAAACAACCGAGTTTGATGTAACGGAGATCTCCAATTACATTACTAGGGTCCTCCATCAATTAGACACACAGGATGCCTATGGCATCTTCGCTGGTGTCCGTCAGCCAGGAGGACCCGTTGCCCCTACTTTTATATTTGGATTACCACGATCGAATCTTGGAGAGATTGTCCTCCCCCCATCTCCGAATAACTTGCCAATCTGGGTCCGAAACGACTGCATTCTTTCAACAAATGAATTAGAAACTGCATGGGCTATGGACCCAGTTGCTGATGTGCAGGAATTGACACTCCAAGCATGCTCAGTTGGGATTGAAAGTATACAAGTCCTCCCTTTCAGTGATGGACATGATCATGCTCGAGCATGATCATGTCCAATACTACTCGCTTTATGTGAATCAATATCTAACCAGAGAGCAGGAAGCATTGCAGGGGCCGGAAGCTTCGGGGGGTTTCTAAAGCGATCCTCCATACTGGGAAAACCTTTTGGTATCACTGCAGCACACTGTGTATCCGGTGCCCTTGCTGGCTTGTCAGTCTGCTCTCCCTCAACCATCGAGGTTACTGGTAGGCTTAAGGGATTGCTACGATATACAACGCTATGTCCATCGACCGACCGCCTGCATATTACTCGTGCAAGGGAGACCGAAGCCCAAGCTTTATTGGAACGATTTCGATTTCACGATCATGCATCTGGAATATCGATTCTCGATCCCCGCAACCAGGGTCAACTTAAAACCGGCATTCTCAGTGGTGGAAACCTGGGAGTTATTGTGGCCTCCCACTTTGGAACCCACAGTGATCTGTTGTACCAATATGATCAAGAACTGAGAAGAGGTCTCCTTCCTCATTTTTCCGCCAAAGTGTCCTGGCTCACCAGAATCGATTGGTCTATCTTTACCTGTAATTTGGATAGGTAGGCTCCTTCTAGTTACCATACCTAGCTGTTATGTTGAATATTACTAATTTCTCTGAAATCATGGAGATGTGGTGGAAATATTTACCAAGGTGACCGTATTTCTGAAATAGGAGATTTGTATCCTGGGGCTAAGGTGGAGAAAATAGGCCGCTCAACCGGGAGAACGCGCGGGGAAGTCAATCGCACTATGCTCCAACATTGGGATAATGGTGCAGCTACATACGAAATCGCTATTATTGGGCCTGCAGGTGAAACCTTTGCTGACAAAGGGGATTCTGGAGGCTGTGTGTTTGTCAATCAGGACGGAACATACAAAGCTGCTGGGTTATTGATTGGAAAAACCCAGGAGAGCAATATCACCTTTGCAACACCATTGCGTTTGATTTTGCAGACAGCAGGAGATTATGAGTGGGCATAAGTGGGGATGAGTTGTTTTAGCTGATTTGCCAGGAAAGTAGAGAACTTGAGATAACAATTATTCAGTATACCAATTCCAATTCTCTTTTCTACACCTGTAGTATACCAGATCTTGTATGATCATGTGGTGGTATCATAATTATCGCTTGATTCTTCTTCTATGGTCAATGTGAAACACGCACCCGTAAAGGTAATGTAAGAAGGCTTTTTGAATTTGATTTTGAAAATTATATAAAAAGGAAAAAACAACAATACCCGGATTAATTATGGGAATGCACACCCGGAGCCATCATGAAGAGAGAAAAGGCGTAAAAGCGACTAGATAGACTTCAATTAATTAACCCTCAAGAAGTGACCTTTTGTCTATGAAACGAGGGATGAAGAAAAATAAAACTAAAGAGAGAACCAATTTCTTTTTTTTAATTATTTTTTAAGAAACCCACTTTTTTTCTCTCTTCCTCCTGCTGCATGGATGTCCTACACTATTTGTTGTCAGTGAGTTCTACTGACAAAAAAACAAACAGGTTAGCATCGTGGGTTTTTATTTGGTATTACTAGTAAAAAATACAAACATACCACTAACATGAATTGCTATTGGGCTGAATTCTAGGAATCTTCTCTTTTATATAGGCTAGAGCAGTGGGATATATCAGTTGGACTCACCGCTGACATTGGATCCAAGAGGACTGTAACGCATTCTTCAAGAAACTACTAGCCCATCTGTATGATAGTAACATCAGGTTACAGCACTGAACAATGTTTATCAAAATGTATGCAAGCTCAGCTCTAATTTTCCACTGGTGTTGGGAGTTCCATACCAGTCAAAAAGGGTAACCTGATGGAAAATTGAATTCAAAAGCCGAGTGATATTGTATGAATATTATTGTGATATTTCACAATAGTACAATGTCTGACTACACCACACTGTGCACCGGAAAAGGACAAGGAGGCCCCTCACTGCATGCGTATTCTGGGGCTACTATCAAAGCCAACCTATCATTGCTTTTGCCTTATCAAGCATTTCAAGAAATATCCAAGTTAATCCCAAGCACCTTTTTCTAAGTAACATGAGTTTACCTACCTACACTTAAGACCTAGGTATGCATTCCCCTGGATCGTAGTTATTATATTTGTCTACGAGAGTGAGTAGTATAAAGCTTGAGTATCCCGAAAGAAGGTCTGAAAATCGCTACTTATCAAGCCACATACGTGAAGGAGGGATTGATCTTGGTGAGAAGCCTCAGCACCATGTCAAGGTGTCAATCCAAGCTGAGGAACCTAAAAAACAAAAAGTTAGCCTGACATAAAAATCAAAAGAAAGAAATAAAACAAAATATCGATGATCCCTGGCCTGCGATATCAAGCCGTGGATCGCCAACTGAATATGTTTGTTAGTGTGAGTGTACATGAGAATTGAAGATTTGTTATCATACCTGAACCCCCCATCACAAGAAGGCATCCAATTCCCCACCAGGCATGCCTATATCTAACGTTAATAAATAGGATGGCAGAAAAGTCGGTAAATAATTATGATACCTTCATTTCTCTGGTTTCAGCTCTCCCAAAGAGACACCGGATTCCTCACCAGGCGTGTCTCAAAGCCTAGTCCAAACCTCCCACACTCGGACTTCAAGACGTCAAGATATAGATTGCTGGAGATCAATCCATATTCTGACGACTCGTCGGATCCATGCCAGAGAACAGACCCAAGTGAAAGAGGGAATCCTCTAGATTCCAACGGGCAGCAGCAATTGCGCTGTTGAAATAGAGATCCCTCGGGATCTCGCCATACTCTGACAATGCATCAGATGCAAAGTCAGAGAAGGTATAAGGATAATCTTCGGAAGACGAAGACTCATCATCCGAAAGGTATCCCAGGGTTGTCCCCTGGCAGGACTCAATCGCTGCGGCAAGCAACAAAGGGGAGGGGGTTGGAGAGGTGGAGGAGGCGGGAGAGGAGGTGCGGGTGGGGGGGAAGAGGGAAAGGGTGAGAGGGAGGGGGAGAGGGATGGGGAAAGGGAGGGGGAGAGGGAGGGGGAGAAAGAGGGGGAGAGGAAGGTGGCTGATGAGACGGTAGATTCCTCACCATCGCTCGTCTCATTATAACTCCCAGAGTCCAATGACTGGTGAGGAGTTGAAGAGGTAGGGCCCGTGATCGAGCCACCACCTCAACGCTGGGCTCATGGTTCCCGAGCCAGCTCGGGTTGTTTGGCAGACCACACTGCCCATAGAACTGGCTGGTGGAGTTCCAGAAAAGGAGGTGTCGCCGGCCTCCTCATCCCGACCTATATTCACAAATATCAGAACATGTTAAACGAAGAACGAAACTCGATCCGAAGGAATCACGAACCGCTCCGGCCACCGAACAGAAAACATAACTGCTCAAGGAGATCGCCCACGCAGTGGGCAATTGACACCACCGCTGAGCCTATAAGACCCAGCACAATTAGAGAAAAAAAGAAAAAGAAAAGGAAAAAGAAAAGTAGCCACCTGAGAGGCAGCTCGGGGGTGGAAGAAAATCGAATCGACAACATTTTAGAAAAGGGAAAAGATGATGATGTCGGTGTAGATGTAGAGGAGAGAAAAAAAGGAGGAGAATACGGGGGGGGCAGCAGGTTTAAGTAGGGGAAAGATGGCTGCCCATGAAAGCTGGTACGTCATCAAAACATGTACGTACATTGTCCAAACAAAGATGTTTACATACCAAGTTAGCGAACCAGTTCGTTGCCAGTCAGCAACAGTCTTTTATTTGGTCCCAGAAACCTCGTACGGAGTCGTACCCGGAATACTCAACTCAGTACTTCATACCTAAGTATCGAGCGTCGTAATTCAATTGAATATGTGAGTATATATGGCCACCAAAGACAATTCACACTTAACCATCTCAAAGCTGGCCCAGAATATCGTAAGATTGTGAGATGACAAACAATAGGTGTATCAATGAATATCTAAAGAACTAGCTTAGCTAAATATAGGCTCTATAAATAAATAAAAAAGAAAATCCAGACCTCCGAGACTCTGAATTCACCCAAAATCACTAGTCACCAATCCAAACTCTTCCGGTAGTATACCCAGATGGGATCCATCTCTCAATGGATCACCGACGAAGGGGCACTAACTAAAAACGCACCCCACACCATGAACAGATGATCAATAGCAAGTGACATCTAATGACTCTAAAATAAAACACCGACGGGGAACATCAAGGCTCTACGCAATCTCGCAAACCCGGCGCAAGATAACCAGACACAGCTGAAGCACCCAAATCCCATGCTGTGAGCACTACTCACCAAAGTTTCTTTTTATCCCTCCGCCATTTATCAAAAATTCCGATATCAATAATTCCCTTTATACATCTGCATAAACGTAACAGAGGCGTTATGTTCCACTGCTAGATACAACAAGCATCCGCTCAGTCTACAAACACACTTTTGACTCTTGCAGTATAGGTTGTGCCCTGTCCAAATACCCTTATTCTTCTAACTATATAAACCACAACGACATTCAACCAGCAACCCAACTCTGCCTCAACTTCTTTGCCCACATCATGGGTCGGGACCACATACCACTGTGCTAGATAGACACCGATACATCACCCCCAGCCCCACCACACAATTCAGCAGAGTATCACAGCACCCAACAAAGCAACCCCCACCATCCGGAAACCAATCATACTTTTCCAAACCCCAATCCCCTCCACCCTCGAATATCACACCTCTCAGAGGACATTACTCAGCAACCCTTGGACATAATCCATTACTGCTGATACCAGCACCTGTGTCAACCTTCTGCTCTGGCCATAGACGAAACTTCAAGAGTCATGACAGTAGACAATGTGAGGGTGGATTCTAATCATAATGGATAACTCAGTTGCTAAACTACATAATCGGGTGCGCACTGCAGTCGTTAGATTTGGATATAGACAGACACACGTCATCCCAGCCAACAGTTTCTTTCATATTAAATTCACTTTTATCACCGCCGTCCAGAGCATGGAAGAACAGATCACATTAACCCACGCCGGCCTCCATAGCTCGCTACTCGCCGCTAATACAAATCCTCGGACAACGTAAACATTTCACCTTCTCATCTGAGTCCACGCGGGGTTAACCAGAAGTTAATTTGAGACTAGTCGTTCAAGATGTGATGGGGTTCAGCTGGTTGATTCAGTCACTGCAAAGTGGACCCAACATTGCTTTGTGGTTGGTTTGTTTGTTCTGTCTGCTTGCTGGTCCGGAATTAATGTTGCGCAGTTGCCCAACTCCCATTCAAATTACAAGAAAAATCTTCAGTTACCCTCCTGCTCCTCTATGTTTTATCGCCTATTAAATTCCTAGGGGTAGTGGGGTCACAGAGCCTGATGTCTGCATCTACTAAAATCAATAGGCTATGGGGATCCCGTAAAACAATCCCAACCTCCTCGCCTCCCCTAATCATCCCCTCATGAGGACTTCATTTTGGCAATTTGCTCAGCGATGACTAGCAACGAAAAATTGGACCTGGCGCCGCTGTTTATCAGTTCTGGGAAAACAAACATTCAAGGCCACCCCCACCGGTGGCAGCGGGAGCATGAGAAGGAACAAGTACACTTTCGATGCCAAAGAAAAGCCGGAGAAGCCAGATTATGTGACTACACCCATATTTTACGTCAATGCCGGTACACCTTCCCCCTTCATTATCACCATTTTGTGAGGTCCGCTAGCTAAGGCAATATTGCAGATCCATATATCAGGCATTTATACACCATGGTACTAGCAGACCTCCCGAAACTCGGGCAAATTCTCCTCAGTAGGAAAGCACTATTAAGTTCGGGTGCAGACGAACAGGGAATTAAAATGCAGGAAGGCGCCGAAATGGCCGATATCACACCTAGGGAGTTCTGCGACGTGATTGTTGACAGATTCAAGGTCTTCGCACCCTCCCCTTCCCCCCTCATAACCCATCACTCAGCCATAATAGAACCAAGCAGGGGCCAATGCGCCCTACGAGATTGTCATCCGCACCTCCTCCCCCGCGCTTGCTGAGGCGATAAAGTGCATCTGGCGTAGAATGGAGGACAGCGGTTACATCTATGTTGGGAAGCATAGGGGATGGTACTCCATCCGAGCGGCACGGCCTCAGTTGTGGATCTAGAATCGAGGTGGAAGCAGCAGATCTCCGTCGAGAGGCAGAAATTCGTGGAATGGACAGAAGAAACAAACTACCACTTGCGCCTCTCAACCCTCGGCCCGCGGCTCTTAGAGTTATACAGGGCGGACCAAGACAGGATCGTGCCCCACGTACTCTACAAAGAAGTTATCGTGGTGGTGGAACACGGCCTGGAAGATCTATCCATATCGCGCCTGCGCTCATGCTTCCACTAGGGCATCCCAGTGCCCACTAACCCTGCACCGATGACCTACGTCTAGCTTGACACGCAGACAAGTTACCTCACAAACCCCACATACCCAACCTGGTCCCCTCCCCGCTCAACCTCCTTCTGGCCAGCAGACATGCCCGTGATAGGCGACGTTCTCCTTTTCCACACAATCTACTGGCCCGCCTTCCCCTGGCCCTCGGCCTTCCCCTGCCATCCAGCATCCTAACACAAGCACACTAGGCTGTGAACTGCTGCAAAATGAGCAAGAGCACCGGTAGTGCCATCAACCACTTCTTCGCGCTATCCGAATTCAGCTCGGATGGCATGCGCTTCTAGCTCCTTCAGGAAGGAGGCATCATCGACGATGGTGACTAAGTGGGCACGATTGCCGACCGCTACAAGAAGGGCTGTGTAAACGGTCTAGGAAATCTAGCTGGCCGCATACGCGGGCAGAAGTTCGATCTACAAAAAGCTGTCAAGCGCAGCATCGAAATCGACTTATCAGAACTCCCCCCGGAAGACCAAGGTCACCAAAACCTCCAACAAAAAACGCCACTCCTAGCAACGGGGAAAATGGAGGGCTTACACCTAAACCCTGCATGAAAAGATATCATGAACACAGTTTAGGAAGTCATTCACCCACTTCCCATTTATTTTTTTGTTTTACTCCGCTCAGCAGTAATTAATTAATTTACTTATTCTAGAAAAACAAGTACGGGCTATCCGAGATCCTTCTGCAGCCATTCATTCCGGGTAAGATAAAGGAGTTGCTGGATGGGTTGGGCGTGCGCGCTTATAGTCACGGCTTCAAGCACGCTGTTGTGAGCGGGGATAAGGAGTATCAGCCTGTTGTAAAGGTGAAAGAAATCAGAGTAGGGGACGGGGCGAAGAGGAGGAGGAGGGTCTGGATTCCGCCGCTCATGAAGGGTTTAATTAGTACATTGTTAGGCTATGAGAGGGTATGAGTTATTAGGCGAGTGACTAGTGGTGACGGCTGGTGAGCAGTTGGGTGTGAAAAATTTACGCTGGGCTGGCTATATATAGGACACTGCCGGCCACTTGAAAAGAATAAGGACCGCAAGTCACTCGCTATCAACATAGCCTAATTTGCTGAAAGGGAAGAGGGATACGCATGCAGAAAAAAGAACATGCGTTGATATTTATAGAAGATCAAGGTGATATTATCATGCTGTTGTGCACTCCTATCTTCTCTATTAGTTTTGTCAAGGTAGGCGAGAAGAGAACAATGTGTCCGGCCATAAAGTTTATTGCCTTTACTACAGTTCATCTACCAGTTCCGCCCACCCACCCCCATGCACCAGCGTGGCCCCACACTGGGGGATATGCCTCCCCAATCGGGATGACCTCCGCCAAAGCTGCAAGAGCAGGGTATTCACCGAACGAATGTCCGACGAAAACAGAATCGCGCTGGATTCAGCCACTGGGTTTCATGTCCTTAAAGGAAGCCTTCTCCATAAGAGTAAGTGCGCGCTGGGTGAATTGGGTTGCAGACGGAAGGCCGGTCGGGGAGCGGTAAGTGTACGAGGTAGCGCTCTCTGTGACATATTTGAAGATCTTCTATCTGGTTGACCTGTCCGCACCGACGGTCTCAAAAGTCATTGACATGTAGTTCTGCCTGATTGCCTTTCCACGCCGTCTGCCAAAATAAACAGTCAATTCCTTGGGGCTATTTCTCACAATATTAGTAATCGCGAAACCTGTGATGTAGTTACTATAGTGAAGGAGAATAATAAAGAGAACGACCTACCACAATTGTCACGAGGAACACTTGAGGATTCTTTGCGATCGATGATTTAAGGGGGGGGATATGTGTATTATGTACCAGCATAGGAATTGAATTATTGGAGATGCTTGGTGCTGCGATGCAGGGATGCGACGGTGGTATCCTAGCGGCTTTCCCTGCAACGACACCGCTGGCCAGTTCATCAAGCATCCGGAAACCTTTGCGCCAATACAGGTATCAACAGTGCCAAGGTGCCTGGACTCTTATAAATGGACAAGAGGTTCTGCTTGTGAAAGGGCTTCCTCAGATTCCGGGCTGCTCAATGTTAGACAAATTAACGAACAACAGGACCCTACCGTAAGTTACCTGGTAATGTTGCTCACTGTGGCCAACTCTAAGTCAGGGTGAAGTCATTTTAGAAAACAATGGTAGGTATATAACCCTAACTTGTCGAATTCTAATACCTTACCGGTATCCCTTACCTGAGAACAAAGAAAGTTGTCGATATAGAGTGATTTCTTATGAGCACACCATAGGTATAAAAAAATTGAGAAAAGAAAAAGGTAGACGGGTGGCGGGCCGTGAGACTGGGAGCCAGCACATGTGCAAGAGATGCAGAAGGAGTGTGTGGATACCGGTATATCCTTGCTCCCCTTGGGAGTGGCGCTTACCTAATCTGTACGCTAACCTTTAGTAGTTGTACGCAGTCACAAATTCTAAGAGCCCCACATTCCACGGTAGCCTGAATCTGATTGCAACCATACATATACCATTGCCTTGACCTCTGCTGTTACATTTGTTCAGAATCCAATACTCCCTTTTCTTTGTTTCTAGTGCAATCCTTTCCTCTTTTTCCACTGTCATTCTAGGTAGATTTCAGGTAGTTGTGTGTCACATTCTGGTTTCATATTCATTGCGGCTCACTCTCCTTGCAAAACAGACAATACCCCAGTGATCCCAATTGGCTAGTCCATTCGGCTTTGGGTACGGCCAGACTGATGCAGGCATTTTCCGAGATGGCCAGGCTGGACTGTAGGAAAGTGGCTTTTCAAAACTAAAGACGGGCCTGGCCTGGGTCACTTACAGGCTTCGTATGTGGCTGATATATTGTGATTCCATATACGCTGGATATTCATGGATGGCCTGGGTATCTGTGGGTTATGGAGTCGAATTAAAAATAAGTAGTATGCAAAAAGCTTAGCCTAGGCATCTGCAGGTTTTACTTGGGCATCTGGCAGCTTTGCCGGGTCATCTGGTAGCTTTGCCTGGGCATCTGGCAGCTTCAGCTTGGGTTGCTGAACTACTCAGCCTGGCAGTCGCCTGGGTGCCATCAGGCTTTAGGGGCTGGAAATAATTTAAGCCGGACTGACCCATGCTCTTCAGAATCATGGCCAGACGGGCCAGACTGCCGACCTGCAGGCTGGACCATGGGTTGGACTGGCCACTTGGGATCACTGCAATACCCTCCTTACACTTGCCCTCTAGCTATAAACCTGGGTATCATGCCAAAGGTCAGGAAGATTTTTTGGTATGTGAGGGGTACATAGGATACTCACTTTCTAAAAGCTCCTACAAATTGTATCAGGGCAGACACTAATTAAGTGTAACTAAAACAGGGATCACGGGGTTGTTATAGATCAAACTAGTTAAACATTGGGTCAACCAAAATCAAGCAAGGCCATAATGGATAGTGGCCTGGGTGGACAAGTGATTACACCTCTTCCTCAAATGACTGAGTTTGATATAACTGAGATCTCCAGTTACATTACCAGAGCCCTCCATCAATTTGATACACAGGATGCCTATGGTATCTTTGAGGGTGTCCATCAGCTTGGAGGACCCATTGTTCCTACTTTAAAATTTGGATTATCACGATCAAACCTTGTGGAGATTGTTCTTCCCCCACCTCCCAATAACTTGCCGATCGGAGTCCGCGAGGATAGCATTCTTTCGATGAATGAATTAGGAGCAAAATGGGCCACAGGTGAGTCAGTGATGTGCAGGAAATGATGCTCCAAGCATGCTCAGTAGGGATTGAAAATTTCCAAGCCCTCCCTTTTAGTGATGGACAAGATCCTGCTTGAGCATAAAGTTTAGGTGTATTTGAGCACAATTTATACTTGAGCATCCCCCAAATCGTCTGCTTGAGCATGGTCATGTCTATCACTACTCACTTTATATGAATCAATATCTAACACGAGAGTAGGAAGCATTGCAGGGGCCGGAAGCTTTAGGGGGTTTCTAAAGCGATCCTCCATACTAGACAAACTTTTTGGTATCACTGCAGCAGCACACTGTGTACCTGGTGCCCTTGTGGGCATGCCAGTCTGCTCTCCCTCAACTATTGAGGTTACCGGTAGGCTTAAAAGATTATTACGATATACATTATTTTGTCCATTGACTAACCACCTGCATGTTGCTCTTGCAAAGGTGACCAAAGCCCTAGCTTTATTGGAACAATTGCAATTTCATGATGATGGATCTGGCATGTCATTTCTCGATCCCCACAATCAGATTCAACTTAAAACTGGCATTCTCAGTGGTGGAAACCTAGGAGTTATTGTTTCCTACCATTTTGGAACCCACAGTGAGCTATTGCACCGATATTATCAAGAACTGAGAAGAGGTCTCATTCCTCATTTTTCCACGACAGTGTCCTGGCCCACCAGAATTGATTGGTCTATCTTTACCTGTAATTTGGGTAGGTAGGATTTCTCTAGTTGTGATACTTAGTTATTATATTGAATATTACTAATTTCTTGGAAATCATGGAGATATGATGCAAACCTTTACGAAGGTGATCGTATTTCTGAAATATGGGATTTGTATCCTAGAGCTAAGGTGGAGAAAATAGGCTGCTCAGCCAGGGTAACGTGCAGGGAAGTCAATTGCACTATTCTACAATATTAGGAAAATGGTGCAGCTACATATGAAATTGCTATTATTGGGCCTGTAGGTGAAAACTTTGCCAACAGAGGGGATTCTGGAGGTTGTATGTTTGTCTATCAGGATGGGACATATAAAGCTTCTGGGTTGCTGATTGGACAATGCCAGCAGAGTAATATCACTGTTGCGACACCATTGCATTTCATTTTGCTGATGGATGGAGATTACAAGTGGGCATAAGTAGCGATGGGTTGTTTTAGCTCATTTGTATGGAAAGTAGAGAATTTGAGATAACAATTATTGAGCTTACCAATTCCAATTCTCTTTTCTACACTTGAAGCATACCAGATCTTGTATGATCAAGTAGCAGTATCACAATTATCACTTTATTCTTCTCCTATGGTCAATGTAGAATATGCAACCATAAAGGTAATGCAAAAAGGCTTTTTGAGTTTGATTTTGAAAATTATACGAAAAGGAAAAAACAATAATACCTGGATTAATTATGGGAATGCACACCAAGAGCCATCATGAAGAGAGAAAAGGCATAATAGTGACTAGACAAACTTCGATCAATTAACCCTCAAGAAGTGACCTTTTGTCTATGAAATGATGGATGAGGAAAAATAAAACTAAAGAGAAAACCAATTTTTTTTTTAATTTTTTTTTTAAGAAACTCCCTTTTTTTCTCTCTTCCTCTTACTGCATGGATGGCCTACTGTTAGGCATATGGAAAAAAGGGCCAAAGTTACCCGGCCTTTACATAGGATTATTTCTACCATACCCCTGCAGCCCCCATGCAGGGACCGGGCGTCATTACGGTATTACGGCCGAGTTGCGTCCCGACACTTTAGCCACAATAAATGGCACCTTCAGCATAACACCATATACGTCGTCGCCGTCCGTCCGACCGGATGCTGTCCATAGGATATATGAGAGGGCACCTTTGGCGACTCATGGGAAGTGACTCGGAGGAATTTGGTTAAGTTTTGAGCAAGCTATTACCTTGTACATTAGCAGTTAAATATTATGGCTGATAAGTGATGGGACGATTTGGGAAGAAACCTTAGTGACCGAATATCATGAGCCTATGGCACCGACGGGTAGCCATAGAGCCGAGCCTCTTGCTTTGAAAGAAGTAGTGCCCCAAGAGGGCCTACTCGAGAATCGGTATGAGAGGTTTTCGCTGGATAAGCTATTGGCTCGATCCAGAGCAAAAAACCCTATATATCCGATGGGCCTTGTGATGCATCAATATGCAACACAGTGGCCGCGCTCATTCATTAAAGCTGATCACTTTATGTTTTGAGGCAGAACAATTGGTATAGTTGCCATTAGGGTGGCATACTCAAATTAAGTTCATATAGTGGAGAGATCGAAGGCTACCTACTGGAGGGGTGTTCACACCCCCCAGAAACAATAGGAGTCTGAAGAGATCAAAGCTAAGCAAGGCAAATATTCTCAGGGTCAAAAGCGTCCGCACTTAGGAAATTTAAGAGGTTTTCGACGGAGGTACTTAGATAGTATGGGAGTTGGTTGTAGCCCACGATAACCCAGACGCGGAATATAAATATCGAGGTACTCCCAGCTATTAGAAACATCAAGCAACGGAGAAGAGATCTTATTAATATATTTATTAAACTCACTCTTGAAAAAACTCTATTACACTTATTCTTCCTAAAGCCATTGGGAACTACGAGCCTACCTTAACGATCTTCGTTTTATCTTACCTTACCTTATTTCAAGAAACTTACAGCTTAGACCTACCGGTCCTATCTACGGTTGGACTACCCCATAACACCTACACTATTTGTTGTTAGTGAGTTTTACTGGTAAAAAAATGAACAGGTTAGCATCATGGGTTTTTATTTAGTGTTACTAGTAAAAAATACAAACATACCATTAACATGAAGTTGCTATTAGGCTGAATTCTAGGAATCTTCTCTTTTATATAGGCTAGAGCAGTAGGATATATCAGTTGGACTCACCACCAACATTGGATCCCAGAGGACTGTAATGCATTCTTCAAGAAACTACTAGTCAATCTGTATGATAGTAACATCAGGTTACAGCAGTAAACAATGTTTATCAAAATGTATGCAAGCTCAGTGCTAATTTGCCACTGGTATTGGGAGTTCCATATCAGTCAAAAAGGGTAACCCAATGAAAAATTGAATTCAAAAGCTGAGTGATATTGTATGAATATTATCATGATATCTCGTAATAGTACAATGTCTGACTACACTACACTGTATACCGGAAAAGGACAAGGAGGCCCCTCACTGCATGCATATTCAAGGACTACTATCAAAGCCAACCTATCACTGCTTTTGCCTTATCAAGGTTTTCAAGAAATTTCCAAGTTAATCCCAAGTGTCTTTTTCTAAGTAATAGGAGTTTACCTACCTACACTTTAGACCTAGGTATGCATCTTGCTGGATCGTAGTGATTATATTCATCTAAGATAGTGAGTAGTATAAAGCTTGAGTATCCTGAAAGAAGGTCCGAAAATCATGACAACTTGGATATATACAAAATATGTATACCTCTGAATACTCCCTAGGTCATAAGCGTTACTTATCTAGCCATATATGTGAAGGAGGTATTGATCTTGGTGAGAAGCCTCAGTACCATGTCAAGGTGTCAATCGAAGCTGAGGAACCTAAAAAAACCAAAAGTTAATGTCATTTATGGTGAAACTAATCAGTACGTAGATCCCCCTCAGGTTAAAGTAATGCACAGACTTGTCTCAATTTCTAGCTTCCGATAGGAGAAAACCTTTCAAATAACCTCTGGCACGTTGCATACCTTTCCAATACCCTCCTTGACTAAAACATGCCCTCCAGAAACAAAATTATGACCCTCGATGGATGGACCTCCATAGACTAACCTCAAGTATTTCCAAAGCTCTGGGTTATGAAGTCCGAGCAGTAAACTCAAAATAACTTCTATGGCAACCTGCTTGGATAGTGAATACGAGAAACAAACCAAAGAAGCGTATAAAGAATTAATATACAGCCACTAGTCAGAAGTGTTCATGATCTGAGACATGTGTTTAATTGCGATTGCACTACAGTAGGGCCTGTAGTGCTGTAGTGGGGTTGTAGTATCAATGCCAACAAGGATGTGCACATATGCAAGTAAATGAGCAAAGGAATAAACAGGCAAGCCAACCACCAAACAACCCACCATAAATTTAATTATAGAAATTTGAAATAAAGAACCTTCATACTATCTAATACTTTTTATAGCCTCCTCTTGCTTCCAAAACTGCAGCCACTCTACTTGGCATTGATTTCTACAACTTCTCAAAAAACTCCTCAGGAATTGTCTCCTAAACTAAAGGTAAGACCTGAGCCAATCTCTTCTTTACAGCTTCCTTTCCTCCTGGGGTATCTGCAATCCTAGGGTGCTGCTCATGCACTCGCTTTTTAAGCTCAACCCATGCATGCTCAATAGGATTTAAATCAGGGGAGTAGGGGGGGTGTTCCTCTACTTCAATACAGTTTCTCTCTAACCAATCTATAACACTATAAGCTTTGTGAATAGGAGAATTATCCTGCTGAAAGAGGATATCTTGCATACCAAAGGAGATCATTTGATGAATAACAGGAAAAAGATATCTTCTCAAGAGCCTAACATACCTGGTCTTGTTGACATTTTGGGTAATAGGAACTAAAGGGCCTTTTCTTTTACCCTAAAAGCAGCCCCAAACCATGAGAGAAATTCCCTTATCATTATCCTTTGGATGGATACAATCAGCTAGCCACTTCTCTCCATGTTTTCTAAAAACCACTTGCTGCCTTGGATCCTTGAATTTCCCCACACTGCACTCATCACTCCAAATAACTCCTTCAAAATCCTCCCCTGTCTAATCCTTATGAACTGTTGCCCATTTCAATCTCTTTACCACATGCTCAGGCTTGAGCTTGGGTCTTGATTTGGCTAGCCATTTCTTGACATTGACCTCTCTGAGTACTCTATCCACTATTTTATATACAGTTTATTTATTAGTCAATCATGTCCTATCACTCAGAGTAGTACCAGTGTGGGGGGCTTTACCGGTAGAAAGTGATACAGTATGTGTATATCTATCTCTGAAATCAGATCTGGTCATTTTCCAGTTGGATTTGACTGCCCAGATAATTGTGTGACATTACTGACAGCTAAGAGTAGGGGTACGACCAGGGTGAGGGATGTTTTCCACTGACTGGCACTCACATGCCTGGACAAGGAAGCTTTTAACTGTTGTCTAAGGCCAGCCAATGAGTTGAACAACAAGGGCAATATTCTGGAGGCAGTAGAAAAAGGTAATAATCATGCCTTTTTCAACATTTGATATCTCTCTTCATGAGGTTTTAGGAGTTCTTTTTTTTTTTGGTACTGAGTGCTTTTTATATCTAGATTGGTAAACCATAATTAAAAGATAAAGGGTCAGGTAGTCACAGCCAGAGTATAAATTGTTTGGGTATATTATGATCATAATGGTGATACCATTCACATTCATGGTCACCATCTGGCATTTTTGGCGAGGTAGTTTAGTAAGCCAAAAAACATGTTTCATGAACACTTCTAACTAGTGGCTATATATAATGTAGAATCAAATGAATTCTTGTAGGATAGAATAGTACCAATACCAAATTACATACCCTATCACATACAGTAAAAAAAAATTCAACAAATGATGACAATACAGATCGAGGAGGGAGAATACTTTGTCTCCTTTGAGAAGGTGAAGGAAGCAATTGAGTTATGGTCTATTGAAGATGATTTTAGATTTTCAGTAGTAAAGAAGGATGCTAAGTGGGTAGATTATTGTTGCCGTATATGTAGTATGGGTTGCCCATAGCATGTATTTGCTTTGGTAACAATGGATGGAGAGCTTCAGGTTAAGAAGTTTAGTGGTTTACATTCATGTATTGCAGCACCAATAGCTCCATGATAAGTAGCAAATATGCAAAACTAGCTTTGAAGAACTGTTCCCTAGTACCTATTTGTCACCAAAGCAACAAAACCTATGGAAATTATGGAAACAATTCGAATACACTATGGCGAAAAGGTCAACTATGAGGCTGCAAGGCTCACCAAGGCAGCTCTGATCGCTAACTGGTTAGAACACCAATGAGAGCACTTCCACCAAATACCATCCTACCTACAGCTACTTCATCAGTATAATGAGGGCTTATATACCGATCTTCACACAACTATGGATGAGAATAGATCTAGTACCTTTCAACATCTATTTATTTGTCCTTGGCAGTCTCAGCAGTCTTTTCAATTAATGAGAAAATTTATGGCTCTGGATGGAACATTTCTTAAAGCTAGATTTGTGCAGACATTACTATTAGCTGTAGGAATTAATGCTAATAATAATATTCTCTTGCTAGCATGGGGAATTGTGGAAAGTGAGAATGAAAACTCGTGGAGGTACTTTTTGGTACATCTCAGAAAGGCAATTCCAGAGTTTGAAAGCATGACATTAATAAGTGATCAAGATAAAGGCCTATTGGCCACTGATGCAGTGATGGGAAATGGGGTTGCATAGGCCTTTTGCTGCTTTTACATGAAGGAGAATTTTTGTAAGTGCTTGACATGAGGTTTAGAGCCATACTTTTGGCAAATTGCACATACAAAGATGAGTGATAACTATGAAGAAGCTATGTCTCAACTATGCAATTTAAGTACAGCAGCGGCAGAGTATCTCAGCCATATTGATAAAGCACTTTGGGTTACTGTTTTTTTCCTGGCAGCTGCTATGGTCATAAAACCTCCAATATTGTTGAATCGATGAATAAGGTTCTGAAGCAGGAAAGTGAACTCCCTATTCTTGAGTTGCTGAATAAAATTTGGCTTTATATGATAAATCAGCGAGATCAACAGTACCAAACAGCCTCGGTGAAGGAATAGCAGCAACACTGGTCAGACTTTGCTCTCAGTCAACTCACAATTTCACACTCCTGGACCCGAAGAAATACTGTCAATATGTCTTGTGTTAGGATTGCCTATACAATCACTCCTATTATATAACCGCGCAATAGGCAACGAAGATAAATGACTATTATCATATTGTACTGGAAGGGGATAAATACTCAGAGTCGTATTTATTCTTTACTTAATCTTCCTAAGACTAAGTTCGTATCTTTTACTTAGTCTTCCTAAGATTAAGTTCGTATCTTTTACTTAGTCTTCCTAAGACTAAGTTCTCGTATTTGTATTAGTCTTCCTAAGACTAAATTCTCGTAATCGCACTTATAAGTAAAGAGAGTAAAGGTGTTTTATATTCATAAAGTCGTAAAGTTATATCTAGGAAATAACTTAGGTGGTTGCGTGAAGAACTAACTACTACGTCGTATCCTCCTCCTTATATAGTCCTTCCCCCAACCCGCTTACAAATCAATAACTATTTATGAGTCACAACTGTGACTCATACATTCGCATAACATAATAACCACATGACCATAAATTGGTCATGTGCGAAACTCACATGACTTCTAAATAAGTCATGTGCGCAAAATCAACTAATAACTTCAAACAAGTTATTGCGCAATTAAATCAAATATAATAACTATGACTCACAAGTGCGAGTCATGTGTGAAACTCACATGACCTAATTGGTCATGTGTGCGAAAACATTACAAACCTATGACCTCATAATTATGAGTCATGTGAAAACCCTTTTCCACGCTAGGTTTGTAACACTAGCTCCCCCTTCCCTATGGCCTAAGTCCCATTAGGCCAATGGTCCATCATCCCTTTTCTCTGTCAATCGGTTCAGGCGTGTTGCTAATTTTCGCAGTTCCCGATTGTTCCTTTCCGTCGATTCTTTCAGCAATTTGTTCTCTCTCTCTTTTATTTCCAATTTCTTTGCTGAAATTATCGTCCTCCATTCTGCCCATCCTGCTCTTATTTCTTGAACTCTTAACTTCCTCTCCAAATCTGCTTTTTCTTTTTGGAGAGTCCTTCCTGTTCATTCCCACATCTTTGCTTGTCCTTCGAAGAGTCTTTTGTCTATTCGAGATTCGTCCACCATCGTTTGTAGGTGGCCTATTTGATCGTATAGGCCTTTCGTTATGTTTTGTTCCTTGGAATTAGTTTTTGGCCTTGGCCACGGAGTTGTTGTTGCTGTTCTCGGCAACGGTGTATCGCCCACCCAATCATATATCTCTTTGCGTGTGTATGTGTCGATCGGTTTTTGTGGGATTTCTTCCTGTATCGGGTTTCCCCAGGTTACATT
>ML120432.1:197306-223803 GCA_003788595.2 Choiromyces venosus 120613-1
CCAGTCATCTTGCACTTTTCCCTCGATGTAAGGTGCAATCCATTGTGCCGCAGAGTCTCTTAACAGAGACTTGGTGTAACGCACTTTGTCTAGGTCGTGATCCCCCTCGTTCCATCCTATGGCTTCAAAGTACATTTTTACCTGTTCCACCTATGGTTAAGTACATTTTCTGTACTAGGAAGCTTCTCAATTTTTCTCTCTCTCCTGTGAATACTCCTGGATCTTTGACTTTGGCTTTTCGGGTACTTCCCATTCCTCCTATTAACGCCTGGAACTGTTCTTCCGTGAGGGTTATTGTCCCTGCTGGTGGCTGTGGTCCTGGGCCTGCAGCTTGCCCCGCTCCCTGTGCTGCTCCTGTTCCTGACATTCTTTCTTCTTCTTCCTCGCTTGAAGAAGACTCATTTGGTGGTGTTCTATCCTCGGGTGTAGTCGGGCTTGGTGTCCTTCCTCTTTCCGACGATGTTCTCGCAAGTTCTGCTGCTACTTCTGGAAGGTTTAAGGACTGGTCCTCGTATTCAAAATCCGTTTTGTTGTTGGGTGTTGCTTAGAGACGCAACCAAATGTTAGGATTGCCTATACAATCACTCCTATTATATAACCGCGCAACAGGCAACGATGATAAATGACTATTATCGTATTGTACTGGAAGGGGATAAATACTCAGAGTCGTATTTATTCTTTACTTAATCTTCCTAAGACTAAGTTCGATATTCCTAAACTAGTTCGTATCTTTTACTTAGTCTTCCTAAGATTAAGTTCGTATCTTTTACTTAGTCTTCCTAAGACTAAGTTCTCGTATTTGTATTAGTCTTCCTAAGACTAAATTCTCGTAATCGCACTTTATAAGTAAAGAGAGTAAAGGTGTTTTATATTCATAAAGTCGTAAAGTTATATCTAGGAAATAACTTAGGTGGTTGCGTGAAGAACTAACTACTACGTCGTATCCTCCTCCTTATATAGTCCTTCCCCCAACCCGCTTACAAATCAATAACTGTTTATGAGTCACAACTGTGACTCATATATTCGCGTAACATAATAACCACATGACCATAAATTGGTCATGTGCGAAACTCACATGACTTCTAAATAAGTCATGTGCGCAAAATCAACTAATAACTTCAAACAAGTTATTGCACAATTAAATCAAATATAACAACTATGACTCACAAGTGCGAGTCATGTGTGAAACTCACATGACCTAATTGGTCATGTGTGTGAAAACATTACAAACCTATGACCTCATAATTATGAGTCATGTGAAAACCCTTTTCCGCGCTAGGTTTGTAACAGCTTGTAATAGACTCTTTATTGTTCAGCAGATAAACACCAAGTAGTTCATTGTCAATCTTGAAGCCCGAACCTACACATGTGGCCATTATCAAGAAAATGGTATTCCATGTAGACATGTGCTCAGCTCTATTCATCATATCGGTCACTTAGCAAATACCTATATCTCAGATGCATTTTCAATCACTACTCTGAAAAATACCTATCAGAGCAACTTCAATCCTATTATTCTAGCCAATATCAATAGCTTTAAACTTAATCTGCAACCCATTCCACCACCATGCCTCTCACCATCAAAAATCCATACAAGATTCAGATGACCCAAAGTTGCTCATGTAATATGTCCAAGTTACTGAACTCAAATTACTCAAGCCCAAACTGATATGGCTCTTATTGATAGAGCTGTACCACTAGCTGGGAAGTAAACATGCCAGAACTGTGGTCAGTCTGGACACAATTATTAAACCTGTCAACACTCAAGGCTTGAGCTTTTGCTTTAACTCTACAGTCACACTCAGCTCTCTCAATGTTCTCTCTACTACTCGACCCCCACAGCACCTGATGAAATTCTGTGAATTCTAAATTGTTTTATACCAAACTGAACATCTTGTCCTGGATAACTCATTGTGTTGGACTGATTCCTTGGATTTTGTTTGGATATCGGCTATCCTGAACTGCAAGGTGCAGCTGTATTTTCTTTACTTTTATTTTCTAAATGTTTATTTTTTTCTCTTTCATATTGGTTTTAATACTTGGACTTATTGGTGTAGTAGAAAGCTTAGAATATTGGAGATAAGAGGACTGGGTTGCACCCTTCAAGAGTCAGAAGTTGTAGTGGTTGGACAGGTCATGCCCATTATTTTTTCTTCCTTTTTTTTCCTTAGACTTTTTTATCTAGAGTTTACTGCTCAGACTTCATGACTTGGAGCTTTGGAAATACTTGAGGTTAGTCTATGGAGGTCCATCTGTTGGGGGTCATAGTTTTGTTTCTGGAGGGCATGTTTTAGCCAAGGAGGGTATTGGAAAGGTATGCAACATGCCGGAGGGAATGGGAAAGGTTTTCTCCATCCGATAGCCTCCCTGACTGCTGTAATGAGTTATTAACATGCAAACCAGAACTCCTAGCCTCTGGTACCTCTTCTTCCATTCCCTCAGATACTTGTATCCTTTCTAATCCCTTGCATACCTGCCCCAGTGAGCCTTTATATTCACTCCTATCAACCTCACTATCCCCCCACTCATCCATCTCTTTCCAATCCTTCTTCTCACTTCCTGCAATCTCTCCTTCCTCAATCGATGGCATGTAGGATAAAGTTACAGAAGCCCTATGTTTCTTCTTCAATTTTGTAGAATTCTTTATCCTTAAAGGAATTGTTGGAGCCAGTGTAGCAACCTTTCCATCCTTCTGTGCCTACTGCGAGCCTTTCTCAGTATCAATTCTCTCTCTTTTTTCTTGGAGTTCTATTATCATAGTAGTGGTAATAATGATGGCTTGAGTGAGCTTTCAGTGATCAGCTGTCCTTTTTTTTTGTCCTCCAATTAATCTACAGTACTGGTGATGTGCTTCTTCACTGAGAACCTTATCTACTATTGTTTCCTGGTATCCCTCAGAGAGACTAGTTAGCAGTCCTTTCAGCCATTGGGAGTTGGGAGTATCATGCTGAACAAGGGAGAGAGCTGAAAATGTTACACAACTAACTGCTCATGTAGTTTTGGGAATAAGTGGTGGTGGAGACTCAGGAAGTTGACTGGAGTGGTCTTTTCCTGGTGAGGCTTTTTTGTGATCATACTACTGGCTGTAGCATACAGTGTGCATTTAGTGGAATAACACCCACTGCCTCCCATGCATGCATGATGTTCTGGTAAGTAAAAGTCAAGTCTTGACTAGATAGAAGAACTCTATGTATGTAAAAAATGTCAATTTGGTATTCTCTTTAATAAGATAATAAAAGGAGAGAAACTAATGGTAAAAAGTCTCCTTTTGTAAATCAACCTTAGTTTTTTTTTCGAAACCATTTATCTATCCTATTGCTATAGTGAAACCAGAGTGTGGAGAAGAGTCCAATGTCTAGGGGTTGAAGAAGATGTATTGAGTGAGCAGGCAAGCAGAATGGTATGATCTATTTCTCCATACATAGGTCAAAGAAGAGGCAATTGAAGTGTGATGTATGGCCATTGAGTAAAAATAGTCTGTAGGTACCCTAGGCTCTAATAGTGACAATTGAAATACATATTAGCATTATTAATTAGCTGAATATAGCTGAAATATAGGGGGTTCAGGTATTCACAATACTTACATATCCTTAGTCTCCTTTTCAAAAACATTGGATAATGACTAAAGTCCTAACTTTTTATTACTCTACCTAGTTGGAGAAACACCAAATATAGCCTGATAATTTTTTTTATTAAATATGCATACCAGCCTATGCAGTGAGCCATACCTTTGTTTATGATCATTGGAGGTAGTGAAGGACCATCACCACTAATTATTTCAATTACCATAATCCAGTCACGTGATCCATCCTGTGTGAGCTTGGGGGTTCACTGTACACTCTGACAAATAACTTTACAATGCATTGCTGACCCCATCAAAAAACCTTTCGCATCCATATTGTAGAGGTTATGCAGTTCAATAGAGTATTAATTTATTAAGCCTTACAACTATATATATAATAAATTAACTTCTCTCGTTCTATTGAAATAGTAAAACTACTTTACCTTCTGAAAGTAGTCTTTAATAACTACAGGGTCACTTGCAAGAGTCTGTTGTCAGTCAAGCCTGCTACTCAAGCATGATGCTAACAAGGGGTGTCATTTTAGAAAGTTGGAAAGCCAATGGTGGCCCATCTGGTGGTCTTTCTCATGGCACTGAACAATAGCTTACACCATTTACTGGACTACAGCAAATCACTGTGAATGGCCCCACTCATCTGGCTGCACATACCATCACACTATTGAACTTTCCTCATGGTCTGTTAGAGCTTGTGCCTTTCATTGTCCAGCAACACAATTCTGAGAACCTGTTAGCCTTGCTCAGAGTGTGGAGTATGGAACACTAAAATGCTCCGCTGAGTGTCGAATATTCAGCAAAACACTATTTTCATAATGCCTGATTGCTTTCTGGAGTTTCTCTTCACATTGATCCTTTTCACACTGGGTTAAAGATAGCATGGCTGTTTTATGGGGATGAAAGGCTTACTTCACGTTGCCTATTTACTATTCACATTTGGGGTGGGGTATTATCTTGGCACTGAGCGGAATCCGGCTCCTGATCCCGCTCCCCTTAAATGATGTTAGCCTGATATTATAAAAATAAAAAGAAAGAAACAAAACAAAAAATCGATGATCCCCGGACAATGATATCAAGCCGAGGATCCCCAACTGAATATGTCTGTTAGTGTGAGTGCTCATGAGAATTGAAGATTTGTTATCATACCTCAATCCCCCATCACAAGAAGGCACCCAATTCCTCACCAAGCGTGCCTATACCTAACGTTAATAGATAGGATGGCAGAAAAGTCGGTAAATAATTATGATACCTTCATTTCTCTGGTTTCAGCTCTCCCAAAGAGACACCGGATTCCTCACCAGGCGTGTCTCAAAGCCTAGTCCAAACCTCCCACACACGGACTTCAAGACGTCGAGATATAGATTGCTGGGGATCAATCCATATTCTGATGACTCATCGGATCCGTGGAAGGTGGCTGATGAGACCGTGGATTCCTCACCATCGCTCGTCTCATTATAACTCCGAGAGTCTAATGACTGGTGTGGAGTTGAAGAGGTAGGGCCCGTGATCGAGCCACCACCTCAACGCTGGGCTCGTGGTTCCCGAGCCAGCTCGGGTTGTTTGGCAGACCACACTGCCCATAGAACTGGCTGGTGGAGTTCCAGAAAAGGAGGTGTCGCCGGCCTCCTCGTCCCGACCTATATTCACAAATATCAGAACATGCTAAACCAAGAGCGAAACTCGATCCGAAGGAGTCACGAACCGCTCCGGCCACCGAACAGAAAACACAACTCCTCAAGAGATCGCCCACGCAGTGGGCAATTGACACCACCGCTGAGCCTATAAGACCCAGCACAATTAGAGAAAAGAAAAGGAAAAAGGAAAAGAAAAGTAGCTACCCGAGAGCTAGCTCGGGGGCAGAAGAAAATCGAATCGACAACCTTTTTAGAAAAGGTAAAACGTGATGATGTCGGTGTAGATGTAGAAGAGAGAAAAAAGGAGGAGAATATGGGAGGGAGAGCAGGTTTAAGTAGGGGAAAGACAGCCGCCTACGAAAGCTGGTACATCATCAAAACATGTACGTACATTGTCCAAACAAAGATGTTTACATACCAAGTTGGTGAACCAGTTCATTGCCACTCAGAAACTGCCTTTTATTAAGTTCCAGAAACCTCGTACCCGGGATACTCAACTTAAGTATCGAGCGTCGTAATTCAATTGAATACGTGAGTATATATATGGCGACCAAAGACAATTCACACTTAACAACCATCTCAAAGCTGGCCCAGAATATCGTAAGATTGTGAGATGAGAAACCATAGCTGTATCAATGAATAATCAAAGAACTAACTTAGCTAAATACGGACTCAATAAATAAATAAAAATAAAAATAAAACCCAGACCTCCGAGACTCTGAATTCACCCAAAATCACTAGTTACCAAGCCAAACTCTTCCGGTAGTATACCTAGATGGGATCCATCTCTCAATGCATCACTGACGAAGGAGAACTAACTAAAAACGCACCCCAACCCCATGAACAAATGATCAATGGCGAGTGACATCTAATGACTCCTATAAAAAAAACGCCTACGGGGAACATCAAGGCTCTACGCAATCTCACAAACCCAGCACAAAACAACCAGACACAACTGAAGCACCCAAATCCCATGCTGCAAGCACCACTCACTGCGGTTTCTTTTTATCCCTCCGCCATTTATCAAAAATTCCGATGTCAATAATTCCTTTTATACATCTGCATAGGCGTGGCGGAGACGTTATGTTCCACCGCTACATACAACAAGCATCCGTTCAGTCTACAAACACACGTTTGACTCTTGCAGTATAGGCTATACCCTGTCCAAATACCCCTTACTCTTCTAACTATACAAACCACACCGACATTCAACCAGCAACCCAGCTCTGCCTCAACTTCTTTGCCCACATCATGGGTCGGGACTGTTGAAGATTGAGGGTGATGAGGTACTTTCCCTCTGCTAAAATAGCGCAATAGTTAGTTAGAACTTGGGATAGTTATTTGGTTGTAATTGCGACACTCTTCCGACTATTATAGTCACATCATTTCTATTTTCAGATAACTTAGCTTTTGCATATACTTTCCTTTTATGAGTTTTATTTATAACAAGTGATGGACATAAGTGTCGTTGATTGTTAGAGTGTATCGCAGTTACGTTTAGGTTTTCACATCTTTCAGTCATAACTGTTTCTCGTTTCTGTGTATTTAAACACCGGGATATCGCACATAGTTCAATAAGAATAACAAGGATTACTCTTCGCTACGCTCTTTACCTATCTTAACCACTCTCTTTTCTACGCCCTGGTAATCATCTCAAAGTTGTTTCTCCATCGAGTTTTACCGCTCTTGCTGTTCTTCCAGTCAGCCTCACGCACCATTATCGATTACCGACATCAGTCTCGGTATTTCAATGGTTTACTGCAACGCCAGCAGATAAAGAGCAGAAGTCGAGATAAGCTTTGCCAGCGAAAAGAACCCTGGTTGTTGACGTCATAAGGTCTCGGGGACTAACGTTATAAAAATATTAGTTGCCGATCACCTTCATGGCGGCCTATCCCGTCGTTTTGATTTCGTTGTCTTGTACTGCTTAGAGCGTTATACTGGAGAAGGAAATGTCTTCAAGTTCTTTGCCGGACTCCGGGAAGTCGCAAAAATCTATACTCCTTTTGTAGCCTGTGACTTGTGTTATACTCATTTCTCTCCCACACTCCCCGATCCACGATTCTTCTTCGCTAATGGTTTTATGCTAAAAAGTTGTGAAATTCGGGAACAAACGAAGGGATAACGACCAAAACGGCCACTGCGCACAGATCTTGAAAATTAAAACTCTAAAACCAAAAAAACTTCAAAATGAGCTCCGACCACCAGAATTTTATAAGTGATAAGTTTAAGTATCATCATCAGTATTGTTCGGGGTTGATGAATGGAATGCTAAACAACGGTGGAAGGAGGTAGAAATGAAAGGGAAGATAGAAACTAAAAAAAGAATTTAGGTCCCGTTTGGCATGCAAAAAAATGGTATATTTCCAACAAATATGGCGTACTTACCTTTGTATAAATATAAAAATATGGAGGTCTGTTTGGCATGCACAAAAATTCACCATATTTTCATATTGAGCTCTATATTTTTATTCTCCACTTTTTTTTTTTTTTTTTTTCCCATGGAAGGTGTGAAACGTTTAGGGTTACAAGAAGGGAAGAGTGTATCAAAGAATGTGATTTGGAATGGTATCGTTGCCAAGAGACCACTGTATATATCATACCAAATTTTCCAGTCTTTTGTGTTGTGGGTGACGTGCAAATGTTTAGATTTTCATGACTTTAGCTTAACCCCCTCTAAATTCTTGACCTCTCCAACCCTAAAATACGGAGGAAAAAAAAATGCATGCCAAACACTCCCAATTGGAAAAAAACGCCATATATTTATTCTAGTATGATATATAATCTGTTTTGAGGAAATATAGTGTATTTTTATATGGTGTGCCAAACA
Source organism: Choiromyces venosus 120613-1 (assembly GCA_003788595.2). Classification (NCBI taxonomy): domain Eukaryota; kingdom Fungi; phylum Ascomycota; class Pezizomycetes; order Pezizales; family Tuberaceae; genus Choiromyces; species Choiromyces venosus. The sequence continues at coordinate 205,348 of ML120432.1, forward strand.
GGGTCTTAAAAAAAAGGACACATGGGTAAGTAGTAGAAAGCAAGGGCACAACCAATAGGCGGAAAAAAGTAAGTTAAGATACAGCAAAAAAAAAAAAAAAGGGAAAAAAGACGTGAGAACAGTAAATCCCCTACCGAGCTGAAGTCTATATCAACATTAGTTTTTTTTTATTCTTCTTATAGATATTGTAATAATAATACTAATTTGAAGATTACCCACAGCATGTCGAGTGTGATTAAGCTCTATTGCAAGTTCTTCATCTCTTCCAACATTATTGATGGAGAATGTTACGTATCATACCTTTAAGACATTGGTGCCCAAGTCACTTCCATTGGGAGGGAACTATTACGGAGGAAACCATTGGGCTGTGGGGAGCAATGGCCCAAGCAGGCATGATTGAGAAATGGCATGAATGAGAAAGTATTCTGATACACAGCTTTTAGGAATTGTGAGAATATCTAGTTACTAATCCTTTATCTTTCTTCCTATCTACATGCGGAGACCCAGGTAAAGCTGGTGTTGTCATTGTTTGGGGGGGGGGGGTTTCTTCACCTATACCGAACAATACTGATGATGATACTTAAACTTATCCCTTATAAAAGTCCGATGGTCAAGGGTCGTTTTGAAGTTTATTGATTTTTAAGTTTTAATTTGCAAGATCTGTGGACGGTGGGGGTTTTGATTGTTATAGACCGCCGTAAGTTGCCGATCACTTGTACAGTAAAGTACGAGCACAAGCACATGGATTGCGCGCTGACCCCAGGAGGTAGTAGTTCCAGCCTAAAAGAGTGCCGCAGAGGCAACAAGCATGATAATGCTATGATACAAATACTCGAGTACATATTGCGGCTTGTGAATAACTTTGATTGTAAAAGACTTGGTTACCCGGCCTTTCCCTAGCTGAGGATGAATCAGGTCGCAGGGATTTTCTTCACCCTCGCTTTGCGATTAACCCAGAAGGCAAACCTCCTAGCAACAGGCCAATAGTCTACCCACCTATGGGAACTGTTTATGATGGTTAAACGAACGGCATTCAATAATGCCATGATTACAGTATTGAATGCAGTATCATATCTGGTAGCTATTTGTAGTTTTGGTTATTAAGTTGGAAGCTTTGGTACATTCTTGGCCATTGTCTCAAAAAATTTACTGCAGCCGGTCATGAAGATGGCTTACTAACTTCTTATCATAATCCATTGTTTGAAGTCCATAGGCCTTGTAGCATAATAGTTGGCGCTCGGCTCTCGCACCAAGCAACTTTCACAGTACCGTACCGGTGTGATATTATCGTTAGAAAAAGTCCTGTCAGTAGTGTTCAACTCAGAGTGAGTAGAGAAAGAGCGTGGGGGCTAGTTTCAAGCCACCTTCTAAACCAAAAGGAGGAAGAAGGCCCACTGTTGACAACAGTAGAGGTACGAACCCGTTTTTAAGTATCCGGACAAAGTATCCGGACACCTTGGCCCCAAAGCCTCAAATATTGGCTACACTACCCAAACCTTAGCGCCAAGGTGTCCGAATACTTAAAAAACGGGCTAGTACTCGTACAGTATCTAACATCTACCCCTGATATCACTAGCGGACCTTCTTCCTCCTTTTGGTTTAGAAGGTGGCTTGAAACTAGCCCCCACGCTCTCTTTCTTCTCACTCTGAGTTGAACGCTACTGACAGGACTTTTTCTAATGATAATATCATACCATACAGCGAAGTTGTCCTGTTGAAAACCAGCCCGAGCACGAAACATCAAAGACTGAGTCATGCCGGCAGTGCACTTTCTAACACATGATCCAATTCCAGTGCTGAAGTCAAACGCCATATCACAGGGTTACAAAGCTGAAAACCCAAACAAGCATTTTCAAGCGAGAATTATCAAAAGTGCACAATCCAGTGCAAAAATACCCTCCCTTTGGTTTTCTGTTCTCTCAACTTCGTGGCAGTGTCATGTCTTGGTGCCGTGATGATTCACAATCATGATCCTTATCCAACTTCACCACAAAGTCTAATTCTTAAAAGCACTTTACGCGTGGTCGCGTGAGCGACGCGTTACTCCGCCCGCTATCTATTTCAAGTTGTATTTTTTTTTTTAAGTCCGCGGATTTTACCTCAAGTTGTATTCGATGTGAAAATTATAAAGACTCTGTTTCTCAGACTTTCTTTACCTTCGATATCGAGTTCGGTGATCACGGATAAAAGTTAGGAAGCGAAGATCGGAAACCCAAACCCAAATCCAAATCCAAATCGCCATTACCATAATAATAAACAAAATGTCTATCCATTTGCTCTCACTCCCGGCGGAAACGCTAGACTCAATAATGAGTTATCTTTCCCATCCCATCGACGCACTGAACCTCTCGATTACCTGCCGCTACTTCAAACAGCATCTGAGCACCGAGCACAGCAACAAGCTCTGGTACCTCATGTTCATCAACAGTAACTCACATTTGAGATACCCCCAGATAATCGGTGGTTCACCGTTACCATATCAGCCTGCTTGTGACTACAGATCCTATGTCCTGAGGTCCTTGAGGGAGAATGGATGCCAGTTTTGCCTAAGACACATGCAGGATCCCGACACCAAAAAAAACCGAGACCTGTGTTTGTGCCGAGTACATGGGTTTAAGATTTGCATGGGATGTGTTAAGAAACATACTCTTAGTAAGATATCCCCCCCCCCTTCCCCTCTCACTCGAGCGAACCATACTAACAAGAAACTCCAACAATAGCCATAAGCCAATTCCGATGCCTGGGCCTGGACCTCACCACCAACCCCCCAAAATCCACAGTGGCAGAAGTTTACAACAAAAAGTGCTTCCGCAAAGTCCCGGTAACCTTCTACTGGAAATTCGACATCGAAGCTCTCTGCATCGCCCAGTTCGGCGCAAGCCTCGCGCACCTGCAACGTCGCAAAGCCGAGGCCAAGATCGCAATGGAAGCAGCCAAAAAGGCAAACCCCAGTCCCCTCCGCCGGCTGCGCGACCAGGCAAGAGCGAGGATCGGCGATGTCGCGTGGGAAATCTATGACTCGAAGTACGCATGGGAAAAAATCCGCTGGTGCAGCGGGGTGACGAAGGAGCAAGTACTCGCCTGGCTTCACCTCCGGCCCGAAGACGAAGTTCCCGTGAATGCGAATTCCGCCGGTGACCTCAATCGCTTTCTCAGGGACATTCGTGGAAAAGAGACGTTTGCGCAGAAGGGTGAGGAATGGTATCGCTCCGTTGCTGAGCAGCTGCTTGATAACATGACGGAGGTCCTCCTCCCCGAGAATGGGTATCGGAAGCTGGCCCGCGAGTATCATGTCAAGAGGGTTACTAGTATCCGTGGAGAGCTTGCGGGTGAAATTCCCGCTGATTATACTTGCACACATCAGTCTGAGCATGGCGATAAGGCTCCCTTCTCCTGTCGTTCTTTGATGCAATTCCTCGAGCATATGGAAGTGGAGCATCCAGGTGTCTATTGGGGTGAAGATGTGTGGGTCGGGATTCCAGGGTCTGTCGCTCAGGAATACTGGGACGACTGGAGTGGTTGGTAACAGGTCAAAATTATGTTGGCATTCACCACTCATAACTCAAATATTCCCGAGAAACCGGTGTCTCTCATAGTGTTTGTACGTTTTGGATATTAGTTACTGCCTAACTTAAGTTATGTTCCCCCAACAGCAGGAAAGTTTCATATTTATCATGAGGATTATGAATACCACCACTTTTTCTTTCTTTTTCTTTCTTTTTAATCTCTTTTACGAAGAGGATCCTTTAAAGTTTCGTTCTCTCTCTTTTTTTTTTTTGCTTCCTTGATTTTCTCCTTTCATCACTCGGTTTCTCCGAGATTGTTTTTGCAAGTATTCATCTTACATAGTTGATTATTTAAAATTCATACATTCAAGTGTAAGCTACCGTAGTTTCGCTTCTCCATCTACTTGTGCGATCGCAGTAGCATTGCTGCTAAACTATCTCCAAAATGTACAAACAAATACGACACCCTAGCAGAATCCCATCCGGAGGAGAGGGAAACCAGAATGCCATACCATACATTCCACCTACCATCAAGGAAATTGAAATCATCACTGGGAGCAAGAGCAAGGGAGTCTCAAAAGGCGGGGAGACTGGGCACAATAACAAGACTTGTACTGTAAATGATAGGAGAAAGCAACACTCCCCATATAACAAAATAATAGCCGCGCGACTGGATTGTTTTGAAGGGGAAAAAATATACCTTAGAGATAACCCCTAAGTTAGTATATAGGATTAGTAGTGTTGTCATTTTTAATTTCTTCGATTCAGTGTTGGAAATGGGTGCGATAAACTAGAAGGAAATATTTGAATTGGGTTCGCTTTAGGGAGAGTCGGCAGCTTGGCGGTCTCGAATAACTTACATAGTGAGAGTTTCAGTCTCCCGGCCCCGCATGAGGAGTCTCCACCCCCGCCCAACACGCTTGTGTATAAAAAAGATATCGTTTTTCTTGAAAGTTCGAATTTTGCTAGCAAATTTAGGTTAAGATAGAACACCATCATGGTAGCCCGAATATCATGTCCAATTATATATTATTGTCGTGAAAACAGAATTCCATTTGGACATCTGCAAGTAACCCGGGAGAAGTTTTGCCATGCTTATAAATTGCGGGACGGAGACTGGTTATGGAGACCTTGGGGCTTGGATACTAGGTTAGTCGGTGTTGACGCGGTAGGTGGAGCATTGGGAAGAGGAGAAATAAATTGATGGTGGATAGGGTCTTAAAATAGAATTGATTCGATGGTCTGAAAAGATAATAAAACAGATGATGAACAAAGTACAAAAACGAGGGAAAAGACAAACTACTTATAAGCCAACTTGAACGCAATCTATAACAAGAAATTCATGAATCCCGAAGTGCTCTCTTCCTACCGAAAGTACAGTACACCAAAGTCCACCGGAGCACTAACTAACTATCCATTTTCTTCCCGGTTCCTTATGCCGGTCCTGCCGGTTCAAGCATTCGTCACTGCTGGTGTGACAAAGAGATAATGCATTGACGGACATGCATCGGACATGCGCCGTAGCTTTTAATAGGGAAGCCCTAATCATGATTTCGGGAGCAAGCATGCGGGAATGTGGTACTTGGAAAGTATCGTAAGGGTGGAGGCGAATAATTCGCGTCGTTGATGATAGCGAAGTGTTTGCGACAGGGTTGGAGATTTCCTTTCGATGAATAAATAAGGCTGTTTGGAACATCTAATCAGTTGAAAATCTCGGGTGGTACAGTAGTGTGTGAAAAAAAAACCCCCCGACATTACTGAAGAGAGGCAGTTCGGATGTCAGGATGCGGTGGTGGATACGGTATTCCTCACTGATTGAGCCTCAGAAATCTGAAAGTAAAATATTTTTTCGGAAGACTTCGGGGGAGTTCATTGGCAGAAGTTGGGCTTCATGGCGTGAAACGATTGGACTGTGATGAGGGGTTATTCTCATAGCCTTGCTTGCAAGGCGTTGTTGCCTGAAAGGGGGAGGACATTTACCCCAGCAATACCCCTCTCCATCTATCGTTCAACTTCCTATATCCTACCTGTACAGTATACTCAACCAAGAGCGCATCAGATATTATGGAACCAGCTGGTTTTCGAGGGCCCGGTAGTATCTTGAGTTCTCAGAATATCAACAGCCACAACGTCACAAACAGTTTCAACTATCACAACGAAACTATCAATACAACTCTCGACAACGACCAGATCCTACAATGGTTATCGCCCCTAGAGCCTCAAAAGAGGCACAATCATTTTCGCAACAGCCGACTCGATGGTGTGGGGGAGTGGGTTTTCCAAACGAAGGAGTTTCGCGAATGGGAAACTGAAGCAGATGCCAGTGGATCTGTACAATCTGTGCTATTCTGCCATGGTGACCCAGGTGTGGGGAAAAGCTATCTTAGGTAACTCGAGTATTTGCCGAATGAATCTCAAGCGCATATCGCTAACAGCTAGCGATATTAGTTCTGAAGTAATCGACCATTTTCCTGACAGTCTAGAAGATACCGCAGTCATCGGGTTGTATTGCGATTTCCTCAGTCGGAAGGAACAGACCACGCCTCACATGCTGGGGGCCATGCTAAAGCAGTTGGTGGGCAAAGGAAACATCCCGGAGGATATACGCAAAGCGTTTGAAGATGGAATAAAACACTTTGGCGGTGTTGGCCCGCGGGTTCCCGAACTTCTCAAAATGCTCAAGACTGCAATCGCGCAGCGAAAGCGAGTCGTTATGTGTATTGACGCCTTGGACGAAGCTACTGCGGAGCACCGGACTGGAGTACTTGGGGCACTGAGAGATATCATCACGGAATTGCCAAGCGTTCTATTGTTTCTAACCGGAAGGCCTTTTGTTCTGGCCGAGGTGGAGAAATATTTCCCTGATATGCATACCATCCCGATCAGCCCTAAAAAAGAAGGAATCCAGAGATACCTGAGCATGAAGCTAGACAATGATCCAGAACCTGGTGCAATGGACGATAATTTGAGAAAGGATATACTGAAGATGATTCCGGAAACAATCTCAGAGATGTATGCCGTGTGCTGCCTTTTCTGCCTCTCGAGTATTGGTTATTCACTGATTATTGAATATAGATTTCTGCTTGTTTCCCTTAGTATTGAGTCCGTCCTAGAAGAGGTGACAATCTCGCGGAGAAGAAAAAAGCTCAAAGAGGTGACTAAGGGTCAGGGTGTTGATGACCTCTATACCACAACACTGGAAAGGATAAGAGTGCAGAAGGGCGGCAAGGCAAAATTAGGCATGGAGGTCCTTAGGTGGATTTACCATTCTGAAAGACCATTGCGCCCTGAAGAGCTGTGTCACGCCTTGGCAATAGATTATGGGACCTCCGAGCTGGACCGGGACAATATCCCTTCCATACGAACATTACTGAGCAGTTCTCTTGGATTGGCCACCGTTGATTCGTCCTCATCAACAGTCCGCCTCGTTCATTTCACCTTGCAAGAGTATCTTCTAGCCCATCCGCTGCTTTTTCACAGCACCCACATCATGATCGCTGAGGTTTGCCTGACCTACCTCAACTTTCAGGAGGTCAGAAATCTTTCCCCTACTCTTGAATCAGCTCCACCATCAACCCCCTTTCTCCAATATGCATCTTGTTACTGGGGAGCACATGCTAGAAAGGAAACCTCTGAAAGGATGATATTACTGGCAACGAGGCTCCTAGCCGACTACGATTCTCATATTTCCTCCAAGTTACTCCTATTGAATGCCAAGAGTTCGCTGCGCATACCATATGATAAAAAATGTAGCCCTACGGGGTTTACAGGACTCCATGCTGCAGCATTCCTTGGGATTGATAAGATAATGGTCGATTTACTGTCGATTAGGGAATGGGATCTCAACGCATGCGACATCGAGGGTGACACGGCGTTGGCGTGGGCCGCTATCATAGGGCACGATGGGGCAGTGAAGATATTGCTGGAGCTCGAGAATATCAACCCTGATGTGGCGAATTGTGCTGGCAGAACGCCACTGTTGTGGGCTGCCAGGAAAGGGAATGAGGGGGTTGTGAAACTGCTATTAGAACGGAGCGATGTCGACCCCAATACTGCAGACACCGAATTTGGCCAAACACCGCTGTGGTGTGCTGTCGCGGAATGGAATGAGGGGGTTGTGAAACTGCTATTAGAACGGAGCGATGTCGACCCCAATACTGCAGACACCGAATATGGCCAAACACCGCTGTGGTGTGCTGTCGCGGAATGGAATGAGGGGGTTGTGAAACTGCTATTAGAACGGAGCGATGTCGACCCCAATACTGCAGACACCGAATTTGGCCAAACACCACTGTGGTGGGCTGCCGCGGAAGGGAATGAGGGGGTTGTGAAACTGCTATTAGAACGGAGCGATGTCGACCCCAATACTGCAGACACTAAATATGGCCGAACACCACTGTGGTGGGCTGTCGCGAAAGGGAATGAGGGGGCTGTGAAACTGCTATTAGAACGGAGCGATGTCAACCCCAATACTGCAGACACTAAATATGGCCAAACACCACTGTCGTGGGCTGTCACGGAAGGGAATGAGAGGGCTTTGAAACTGCTATTAGAACGGAGCGATGTCGACCCCAATACTGCAGACACCAAATATGGCCGAACACCACTGTCGTGGGCTGCCGAGGCAGGGAATGAGGGGGTTGTGGAACTGCTATTAGAACGGAACGATGTCGACCCCAATACTGCAGACACCGATGGCCAAACACCACTGTCGTGGGCTGCCAAGAATGGATACGAGGGGGTTGTTAAAGCTCTATTGGAGCGAAATGATGTCAATCCATGTGTGACAGACTCAGCCGGTGAAACCGCACTTTCCTACGCTTGTTACAATGGCTATTATAGAATAGCAGATTTGGTATTTCAATCTATTGATTCCAGTGGAATATCATGGTTCAGCACATGGGCCAGGGATGAATCCACCGACCCTCCAGAGGAATCGCCTCGCAAACGGGCACGCTTGTCTTGAAGCTTTGAGCCAAAAGCATACTGCTCTCCCTCATCTATATAACGAGCTCACTGCAGTGGACGTGCGCTCTTTTGTACATCCTTTCCTCTATCTATACCCTTGTATTGTTTCTTCTCCTTTGTTATTATCGATCGCTCTTGCCCATGGATAAATCCATTCATTACGTGGATGAAGACTGCAAAAAGAGTATGCCGCTATAGGCAAAGCCCTCACGGCCCCGGATATATGATATGTACGTGATATGGTCAGACTCGGCGAACAGGAATAAACGGGACGGCGTTTTTGTTTCTCTAATTTTCCTCTCTTTTTTTTTCTTTTTTTTCCGATGATGTATAGAAGATTTTTTTTCTGTTTCCTCCTCGCCACTATGTGTATTCCATTCACCTACACCAAGTAAGATATCTGCTGTGACCTGTCTCAAAAGTATTAGAACCGCCTTTCTTTTTTTTCAATAATTTCTAATTCTTTAATTCCACTCCAATTCTCTCTCTCCTCTCTCCATTTAAACTTTTCATATTTTGATTGGCGAGATAAATTGGCATATGCCTTTCTTGTTTAACTTTACTTTTGGTTTATTGCGGTCAAATACTCTACTTTCCCTCATTCTCATCACACCTATTTTCGCTTCCAATCACTCGTGTGCTTTCTTCCCCGTTCCCGTCTGTTTGGTGTTGGTCGCAAAATATCACCGACCTTGGATCTAGATTTTTTGGGGTGCTTGAATCTACTCGTTGAGCAGAACGTACACCCGTATTCACTTTTTACATAAAGGAGTATTCCACGAGAGAAATTGGGTAAAAGTCCCCACTATCCCGAGCCATACCCAGTAAGAATTTTAAAGACCAAGTTAGTAACAGCACAGATATTATGGTATCTTCTTTGGCGCATGTTCCCCATAATAGCAAGATGCACACTCGAGGGAAGGAGCCATTGATGGATCTGAGCGGCGATCACAAGGAAGCTTCTTCATGCGGTCAGGGTTCATGTAACTAAGGCAGATCATCGCATGGACGTCTTTTGCAAAATATAGAATTTTTTACAAGATGCTCTTGGAGAGTATAATTTACGAGATGGACTATCGTTGAGGTGGTGTTTAGAGTTAAATTACGAGGCTTAAACTACTGCTTAGAAGCATCATACCTCGATCGATGGAAGATTAGTCGGAGCAGTCCCGATTTCCACAGCTAATGCATGTATTATAAGAGTTCGTCTACTATCAATGTTCTCTTCGGTAGAGATATCCACATCGGAGCCTAAATTAGAACAAGACAAAAGCGACGCTAGAAGAAAATTATTTCTCCCCGCAAAGGAAAAACCTTTCACCGCGCTTAAGTTAAGCACTTTAGCAGGGTCCATAGACCGAGCGTGTGAGGCCTCGGCGAGGCGCTAGGAGTTTAAAGCAGATTCACTATGGGATGCGGCCTCGCTTCACATCTTGTACTATGACTGTTTCCGTACTTGTAAGTTCTAGACATCAACACCGGGTCCACAGCGCCTTCAACAAAAATCCGCCTTTGCCAACAGAATGTTACTAAGGTGAAAAGAAGGGAAAAATAAAATAAAAATGTCTTCCAAACTTACCCCATACACCAAAAACCAGGCGGCTACTCAGCGGAAATGACAATTGGGTGAGGACGAAAAGGGTGCCGCTATGAGCACGTTAACACTATTTCCGTGGGAATTTTCCCTTTTGGGCTATAAGTTGGACATGATTGCCACATTCCCCAATCTCTTCTACTCTATCTCTGGGCATCCTACTCGCGCCGGAGCTTGCCCCGGGTCGGCAGTAACTTGGACGAAGACCACACACTCGGGCTGATCGCGAACTTTGTAGTGTACAGCCGGAATGCCCGGTACCCATGTAAGATTCCCGGGATTTAGCGGGGGGGTATACTTCTCAATCCATCACTTGGAAGAACCGCAGTGGAGGTTGTTAATAAAGGTTGTTCTGTTTAAACAACCCCCCTCCCCCCAAATTGTCACGCAAATTGCACATTCAATTCACCTATCGGTCAACCGAATGGCCGAACTTTATAAATGGCGAAAAGGGGCAGAGGATTGAAGAACCGTACTGTAGGATTAAAAATTAGAAATTATCAAAGAAGAAAGGCTATTATAATGATTTTGAGATAGGTTACAGGAGACATGTACAGTGCGGTTAGAAAAGTTCGGGGATAAGATGGCTTGGCGGTCCTCGTCGAACACATTTCCGGCCATCCAAGAGCGAGAATAACCACCAAAGAAAAATATAAATAAAAAATAGACTTTACTGAAGGGCAGATACATGCATGAGGATAATACTAATATTTAGTATGACCTCCTTGCCTTTTGATAATCTTCTGTATCTTCTTTCCCATGGTTTCAATCATTCTATTAACCTTTCTCCAATCCAACTTCTCCCACTCCTCCAATGCAGCATCCACAAGCTCCTGTACATTATTGGGACGCTTTTCAGGACTAGAAATGCATTTTCTGAGCTTGATTTTGAGCATGTGCCAAACATTCTCAATGGGGTTGAGGTCCGGAGAGCTAGGAGGCCAATCACTCCTGATAAGCCCATACTCTCTTCTGCACTTTTTAGCTAAAGCAGAAGTATGAACCACTAGCCCATCCTTAATAGTCTCATGCTTTTCTGGTGCCCCCGATAAGCTGAGAACAAATGGGGCAAGGCAGGATTCCAGTATCTCATTGGTATACTGGCTAGTATTCATACCTAGCCTGTCCTGGGTACTTGTACGTTCTTCTGGTGTTCTTTTGCGGATTGCAACTAATGAGGTATGTCCGCCAAAGGCAATAGCAGCCTAAAACATGGTTGAAAAGCATCTAGAATGTGTTGGAATATGCTGCTCAGCATGCTCGAGCATGATGGTTTGCTCTTGGGGTTCGTGATTGTTCGTTTGTTCGCCGGGAGCGCACTTTGGCTTTGGGCGCACGCGGCAGTTTAGCTTTTCAGGAAAGCATTAAGGCACCGGGAATGCACCGGGAATGCACCAGGAATGTGTGCGAGTTTGTGCGAGTGGAATGGCCGTAAGGGCGAGCGGGAAAGGTGGACGTACGGAGGCAATAGAGAGCCGGAGTTTGTCTTTCCTTTGTGTTTCCTTCTGTGTTAGCTTTTGTGTTTGCGAAAGGAAGGGGGACACACCTGAGAGAGAAAGTGTTCAGGAAGAACTGGAGGACATTGTTGTTTTCCTATATCTATCCTGTCATTACCGTTAGTTTAGTTAGAGTAAGTTGTCGTTGAGTTGAAGAAGAGTTTTCCCCCCTTTTCTTGTGATCGCTTATAGTGTGAATCTTGGCATTTTTCGTTTTGGATCGTTGTCGCTATTCGACCGTTGCCGTGTAATAGAATGAAAGGTTGGGGCTAAATAGTGAGGATCTGTTGCTGCATCCACTCTTGAAGGACGTTGTACTTTCTTCAGTCCACCCCCGGTTCCCATAACAACTACACACTCATCTGTGTAAACCTTGGATTTCCACCGATCAGGTCCCCACTTTCAGCATAGTAGGCACCAGGTATATCTCTTCTTTCTCTTCCTATTATCCAAATAGGGCTTTTTGCATGCAATCTGTACCCAATAGCCCTCTTTCCGCAGATACCTTCCTACTGTCCATGGCGTAACATCTAAGCCTGATCTTACAGTAATATCGCGAAGGGATACCAAGGGATCTTTGTCGACTAGTCTGCGAAGGTAGCGTCTATCTCTAATCCCCAGCTTTGAAGGTCGTCCTGATCGATTGGCAGCACAAAGTTTCCCTTCTGTCTTCCACCCCTGCCAAATCCTCGCTACTTCCGATTTAGACAAACCAACTTCTCTCGCAATTTCCCGATAGGTCTTTCCTTCCCCCCTTTTTGATATTACATTTACTCATTCCCCTTCAGTCACCTGTCTCTGTCGGCCAGTGTCTGGGTTGATGGGCATTGTGGTTGGGGTGTAATCTTGTCTTCGGTGTGGGGAGTGGGGTTGCACGATGTTTGTTGCTAAGCGATGTTGTCCCCGAACTTTTCTAACCGCACTGTACAAGTAGAGCGAGAAGAAAATAGATCTAGGTCTAGAGGACAAATAGCATAATCTATAAATCATGACAACAAAATTAAAAGCTCCTCCCCCCGTTTATTCCTGTTTGCCGACTCTCACCCATACGATATTTTATACTTATCATACACCGAGGACTATGGAAGCTTCGCTCATAGCGCCCAACAATTCTTGTAACACCATCCACGCGATAGTGATAGATATACTAATTGAAAGAAAAAAAATGTTAGAAAAGGGATAAATAAAGGAGATATATGTATAGAGCGCAAAGTACGGAAAGCACGCATCAACAGAAGTGAGCTTGTCGAGTGCTTGCTAAAAAAATAAAAATAAAAAAAAGGGCAGCAAGCTTTGGCCATGAATTTCAAAACCTGCGGGCCCTTTTGCGGCATGACTGCGTGGATGATTCAGCGGATTCCTCGAAGAAGCTGGAGTCGGGAGTGTGATCCATCCAATCAACAAGCAACTGTACAACTCCATCAAATCGATACATTGTAGCGTAGGAAAGAGCGGTTCCACCGGAAATGTCTGTGGCACATGGATTGATGTCCTCCCGGTCTAGTAGAATCTTCATAACGCCCTCGTATCCATTGTTGGCAGCCCACGATAATGGTGTTCGGCCACTATAATTTGCCCAGTTGGGATTGACGTCTTGTCGTTGCAGTAGAATACTCACAACACCCTCGTGTCCGTTGTCGGTAGCCCACGATAGTGGTGTTCGGCCGCTATAATTCGCTAAGTCGGAATTGACACCCTCCCGTTCCAATAGTAATTTCACAACCGCCTTGTGTCCATTCTTTGCAGCCCACGAGAGCGGTGTTCGGCCACCATAATTTACCATGTCAGGATTAATATCCTCCCGTCCGAGCAGCACTTTCACAACACTCTCCGTTCACGGCAGCCCACGAGTGGCGTTACCCCAAGGCCGTTTGACATATTGGGATTCACATCCTTCCGACTAAATAGCACTTTCACAACACCCTCGTGCACATTCACAGCAGCCAGCAAGAGCGGTGTTACGCCAACACTGTTTGACATATTAGGATTCACATCATTCCGGTTTAGTAGCACTTGCAGAATATCCTCATGCCCATTCTCAGCAGCCCACAAGAGCTCTTTTTGGACATTGTCGGTGTTTACTGTGTTTGGATTTGCACCTTTTCGTTCCCGCAGCATCGCCACAACTCCCTCATACCGATTCGAAGCAGCCCATGAGAGTGGTGTGCCGCCAGTATAACATGCTATTTCCGGATTAACATCTTCCCGTTCAAGCAACAATTTTACAACGCCCTGGTGTCCATTTCCTGCAGCCCACGAGAGCGGCGTTTTGCCATATTCGATATCAAATGCATCGGGATTGACGTTACTCCTTTCCAGTAGAACTTTCACAACGCCGTCGTGTCCATTTCCCGCAGCCCACGAGAGAGGTGTTCGGCCATATTTGATGTCAAATGCATCAGGATTAATATTATTCTGTTCCAGAAGAGCTTTAAAAACGCCCTTGTGTCCATTTCCGGCCGCCCACGAAAGTGATGTTAGGCCATCATAATTTGCAATGTCGGGAACCAAATCCCACTGCTCCAATAACAGTTTCACAATGCCCTCATGTCTATTTCCGGCAGCCCATGAGAGTGGCGTTCGTCCATATTGGGTGTCTAATGCATCGGGATTGACATCGTTCCATCGTGAAAACAGAATTCCATTTGGACATCTGCAAGCAACCCGGCAGAAGTTTTGCCATGCTTATAAATTGCGGGACGGAGACTGGTTGTGGAGACCTTGGGGCTTGGATACTAAGTTAGTCGGTGTTGACGGGGTATGTGGAGCTATGGGGAGAGGAGAAATAAATTGATGGCGGATAGGGTCTTAAAATTAATGGGTGGAGGATAGAAGAAAAAGAGAATTGATTCGATGATCTGAAAAGATAATAAAACAGATGATGAACAAAGTACAAAAACGAGGGAAAGACAAACTACTTATAAGCCAACTTGAACGCAATCTATGATATAACAAAAGAAACGCATGAATCCCGAAGTCCTCCATTCCTACCGAAAGTAGACCAAAGTCCACCGTGTTTCACCCAGTTAGCGATCACACCGGGTAAGTGATCAGGGAAAAGATACACTTCAAAAGAATGTAGAACAAGAACCACAAACGTAAAGAACTCAAAAATTGAGGAGCATATGCACAACTGCTTGCGCTATCTTTGTGTGAAACACTTTTCCAGTTTCCAGAAGTCTTTTGGCTACTTTTCTGGGATAGACTGTAGGGAAAATACTTCTAGTAATACAAAGTTTTTTGTTGAAAAAAATAATAAATTCTATCAACCGAGATAAGTATCTTATTGATGCAGCAATCTTTCTATCTATAAGATGTTTTTTCAATGTGTTCAACAAATCTAAGGGTTCTGAATCTTGGATTGTAAATTTATAGCCAGAAAACTAGAAAATGTCAAATTTAGAATACAAGAAAATCAATGGAAAAGCTTTGGAAGTACTCAAAAACAGAATTATATACTTTGATTGTTATTTAAACTTTGAATTTGGAATTTTTGTCCAAAGATTCGTTCAAATAAAATGTTTTTGGGTAATGTTGATCGTTTACCCGGTGTGATCGCTTAGTGGGTGAAACACGTTACTAACTAACTATCTCTTTTCTTCTCAGTTCCTTATGCCGGTCCTGCCGGTTCAAGATTCGTCACCGCTGGTGTAACAAAGAGATAATGCATTGACGGACATGCATCAGACATGCGCCTAATTTTTAACATAGGGAAGCCCTAATCATGATTTCGGGAGCAAACATGCGGGAATGTGGTATGATACTTGGAAAGTATCGCGAGGGTGGAGGCGAATAATTCGTGTCGTTGATGATGGGGAAGTGTTTGCTACAGGGTTGGAGATTTTCTTTCGATGAGTAAATAAGGCTGTTTGGAACATCTAATCAGTTGAAAATCTCGGGTGGTACACTAGTGTGAAAAAAACCCCCAACATTACTGAAGAGAGGCAATTCAGATGTCAGGATGTGGTGGTGTATACGGTATTCCTCACTGATTGAGCCTCAGAAATCTGAAAGTAAAATATTTTTTCGGACGACTTCGGGGGAGTTCATTGGCAGAGGTTGAGCTCCATGGTGTGAAACAATTGGACTGATGAGGGGTTATTCTCATAGCCTTGCTTGCAAGGCGTTGTTGCCTGAAAGGGGGAGGACATTTACCCCAGCAATACCCCTCTCCATCTATCGTTCAACTTCCTATATCCTACCTGTACAGTATACTCAACCAAGAGCCGTCGGGTGCTGTCACCACAAGCCGGTATAAACCACAGACGTCATAACCCCAGCTGTAGCGAGGCAAGATTATTGTCAAAGTGTTGGGGGAGTAAGGGAAGGAGCCGTCGGGTGCTGTCACCACAAGCCGGTAGCCACAGACGTCATAACCCCAACTGTAGCGAGGCAAGATTATTGTCAAAGTGTTGGGGGAGTAAGGGAAGGAGCCGTCGGGCGCTGTCACCACAAGCCGGTATAGGCCACAGACGTCATAACCCCAGCTGTAGCGAGGCAAGATTATCGTCAAAGTGTTGGGGGAGTACGGGAAGTAGCCACCGGTTGCTGTCACCACAAGCCGGTAGCCACAGACGTCATAACCCCAACTGTAGCGAGGCAAGATTATTGTCAAAGTGTTGGGGGAGTAAGGGAGGGAGCCGTCGGGTGCTGTCACCACAAGCCGGTAGCCACAGACGTCATAACCCCAGCTGTAGCGAGGCAAGATTATCGTCAAAGCATTGGAGTAGTAAGGGATGGCGCCGTCGGGTGTTGTCACCACAAACCGGTATATACCACAGACGTCATAACCCCAGCTGTAGCGAGGCAAGATTATCGTCAAAGTGTTGGGGGAGTAAGTCACGGAGCCGTCGGGTGGTGTCACCACAAACCGGTGACCACAGACGTCATAACCCCAGCTGTAGCGAGGCAAGATTATCGTCAAAGTGTTGGGGGAGTAAGGGAACGGACCGTCGGGTGTTGTCACCACAAGACGGTTGTGTTAAGCGGTGTAGTCCCAACTATAAGAGCTCGAGGTCGTTATAGAAGTGACGGGGTAGCACGGGATTCTACCGCCGGGTGCGGTTACGGCACAGTGGGAGCTACAGCGTACGCAACTCTAGGGTAAGGGATTAGCTGTGATTTAGCTGGTAATAGAATAGTTAGGGTTCCTTACGACGTCGTACCTCAGGACATTTGGGGCATCCCGATGTAAAAAATAGTATACCATACGCGTCGCTTGAGAACCGTAAGTTATCCTCATTGAACCTCCTTTATACTCTTAGCATCAGCCGATCCTCGGAGCAACGGTCATTATAGTAGGAAAGTCTCCAAAGGAAAGATCGTACACGAGGGGTCATTGTTCTACGTATAACCTCTTTCCCCCAACTACCACCTCGACTAAGTTCTCATCCCCTTTCTAAAGACTGGAGGACTTTCAACTCCATCCAGTCCGTTTGGAGTCGCTAGTACTACACCCACGACACTTTTTCGTCGCCTACCCGATCTTCTATGAGAACGTTCCACTTTACTTGCTCCGCCTGACAACTACTCCTGCTTAGTTGCCACCGGTTAGGTTCTCTTGACGAGTCATTACAAGCATACCTTCCCTATAACAGGGCCAGGTCGAGCCTCCAGGGTATTAGATAACGGTTCCGCACTGTGTCGAGAAGTCCCGCGTTACCAGAAAGTCTTACCATTTAGGTGGATTCCTGGAGGTACGGATTAAAACGGAACGGCGGGAAGACGTGAGAATAGGAAAGGTCACAACACCATATCTCCAGTAGTTGTGGGACTGGGAATCAGTGGAGAAACTCGAAAAAAGAAGAGGCGCTCTAACAGTGGAGAAGATCCTGCCTGAGTTATGATTCCCTTTGTTCGTCTTTAGATATAAGTTATTAGTCACTTATTGGTTATGAGCTCTCCGTCTTTTCCGTCATGTGCCGTATGTAGAGACTCTAACAAAGGCCTTAGTAGAAGTCATATAGGAAAGAGTTTAATAGCAGGTAACGTGGTCCAAGACCTAGTAACAGATCGAAGTACGAGTCCATAGAGACCTAAGGAAGAAAAAATCCCGACTAGCCCTACCATACGTATAGTCCCTTTATAAAGAGGTGGAGCCGGTCTTGTTTTCCGGAAGGCCAATCTTTGTTATCTTGCGAACCGTTAAGGCACTACTATAGAGAGTCACGGGGTTCATGAGGTCAGGCCACGAGGCGTCATCGAAGCAGGTTCCGCAGTTATGTGTATTGCTGAGCGAAAGCGACGCGCTAACGTCAGAACTCGTAAAACTCTTCAAGCCCTTGGGCGCCCGGTTGTGGCGGTTTCACAAAATAAGGTAGAAGTTTGCGAAACGCATATAGGAGGCCCTACAAAGGAAACGGGTGGTTGACGAAATCGTACCGGGGGTCGTACACTCCGCACCAGACAAGGAAGGCTGACTCCTTTAGCGTTATGTTGGGCTACTGACGCCATAGAAGATCTGACAGTCCTTTTACCAGCTAATGAAGTCTTGATTATAGCGATCGACAATCGCTATACGCGAACTCTAAGTAAGCCGTTTATGAGCTCAATGGATTCTATCGAAAAGGGGTGTGGACCCAGTGGTACCGTCTTATCGTGTCTAACATGTCTAGGTGACCGTAGACGAAGTCAAAGGGTAAGCGCTTTGAGGAAGCAAACCTTTTGGGTGAGGGGGTGTGGTAGCTCAGCCGACAACGCTTTTACTAACACGGAGAAAACTCCGAGATCCCCGCTATTGGTAACATCCTAGACCAGTAACAGCTCTCAACATAACTATCAAAGCAACACTATCAACTTTGACAAACACTGCAACACCGACAACTATAAGACTCTTGAGTTCTATGATGGCCCGGGAGCTTTTGGTCGACCAAGGTATTATAGACTACGCGAG
>ML120432.1:223828-240986 GCA_003788595.2 Choiromyces venosus 120613-1
CTAGACAATGATCCAGAACCTGGTGCAATGGACGATAATTTGAGAAAGGATATACTGAAGATGATTCCGGAAACAATCTCAGAGATGTATGCCGTGTACTGCCTTTTCTGCCTCTCGAGTATTGGTTATTCACTGATTATTGAATATAGATTTCTGCTTGTTTCCCTTAGTATTGAGTCCGTCCTAGAAGAGGTGACAATCTCGCGGAGAAGAAAAAAGCTCAAAGAGGTGACTAAGGGTCAGGGTGTTGATGACCTCTATACCACAACACTGGAAAGGATAAGAGTGCAGAAGGGCGGCAAGGCAAAATTAGGCATGGAGGTCCTTAGGTGGATTTACCATTCTGAAAGACCATT
The DNA here is from genome assembly GCA_003788595.2 of Choiromyces venosus 120613-1. NCBI lineage: Eukaryota > Fungi > Ascomycota > Pezizomycetes > Pezizales > Tuberaceae > Choiromyces > Choiromyces venosus. Next base: position 224,185 of record ML120432.1, read on the forward strand.
GCGCCCTGAAGAGCTGTGTCACGCCTTGGCAATAGATTATGGGACCTCCGAGCTGGACCGGGACAATATCCCTTCCATACGAACATTACTGAGCAGTTCTCTTGGATTGGCCACCGTTGATTCGTCCTCATCAACAGTCCGCCTCGTTCATTTCACCTTGCAAGAGTATCTTCTAGCCCATCCGCTGCTTTTTCACAGCACCCACATCATGATCGCTGAGGTTTGCCTGACCTACCTCAACTTTCAGGAGGTCAGAAATCTTTCCCCTACTCTTGAATCAGCTCCACCATCAACCCCCTTTCTCCAATATGCATCTTGTTACTGGGGAGCACATGCTAGAAAGGAAACCTCTGAAAGGATGATATTACTGGCAACGAGGCTCCTAGCCGACTACGATTCTCATATTTCCTCCAAGTTACTCCTATTGAATGCCAAGAGTTCGCTGCGCATACCATATGATAAAAAATGTAGCCCTACGGGGTTTACAGGACTCCATGCCGCAGCATTCCTTGGGATTGATAAGATAATGGTCGATTTAGTGTCGATTAGGGAATGGGATCTCAACGCATGCGACATCGAGGGTGACACGGCATTGGCGTGGGCCGCCATCTTAGGGCACGATGGGGCAGTGAAGATATTGCTGGAGCTCGAGAATATCAACCCTGATGTGGCGAATTGTGCTGGCAGAACGCCACTGTTGTGGGCTGCCAGGCAAGGGAATGAGGGGGTTGTGAAACTGCTATTAGAACGGAGCGATGTCGACCCCAATACTGCAGACACCAAATGGCCAAACACCACTGTGGTGGGCTGCCGAGGCACGGAATGAGGGGGTTGTGAAACTGCTATTAGAACGGAGCGATGTCGACCCCAATACTGCAGACACCATATATGGCCAAACACCACTGTTGTGGGCTGCCGCGGTAGGGAATGATGAGGTTACGAAACTGCTATTAGAACGGAGCGATGTCGACCCCAATACTGCAGACACCGATGGCCGAACACCACTGTCGTGGGCTGCCGAGGAGAGAGAATGAGGGGGTTGTGAAACTGCTATTAGAACGGAGCGATGTCAACCCCAATACTGCAGACACCGATGGCCGAACACCACTGTCGTTGGCCACCGATGAAGGGCATGAGGGGGTTGTGAAACTGCTATTAGAACGGAGCGATGTCGACCCCAATACTGCAGACACCAAACATGGCCGAACACCACTGTCGTGGGCTGCCGAGGAAGGAATGAGGGGGTTGTGAAACTGCTATTAGAACGGAGCGATGTCAACCCCAATACTGCAGACACCGATGGCCGAACACCACTGTCGTTGGCCACCGATGAAGGGCATGAGGGGGTTGTGAAACTGCTATTAGAACGGAGCGATGTCGACCCCAATACTGCAGACACCGGATATGGCCGAACACCACTGTCGCGGGCTGCCGAGGAAGGGAATGAGGGGGTTGTGAAACTGTTATTAGAACGGAGCGATGTCAACCCCAATACTGCAGACACCGATGGCCGAACACCACTGTCGTGGGCTGCCGAGGAAGAGAATGAGGGGGTTGTGAAACTGTTATTAGAACGGAGCGATGTCAACCCCAATACTGCAGACACCGATGGCCGAACACCACTGTCGTTGGCCACCGATGAAGGGCATGAGGGGGTTGTGAAACTGCTATTAGAACGGAGCGATGTCAACCTCAATACTGCACACACCATATATGGCCAAACACTACTGTTGTGGGCTGCCGAGGCAGGGAATGATGAGGTTGCGAAACTGCTATTAGAACGGAGCGATGTCAACCCCAATACTGCAGACACTGAATATGGCCGAACACCACTGTCGTGGGCTGCCAAGAAAGGATACGAGAGAATCGTTCAAGCTCTATTGGAGCGAAATGATGTCAATCCATGTGTGACAGACTCAGCCGGTGAAACCGCACTTTCCTACGCTTGCTACAATGGCCATTATAGAATAGTAAGTTTGGTATCTCAATCTATTGATTCCAGTGGAATATCATGGTTCAGCACATGGGCCAGGGATGAATCGACCGACCCTCCAGAGGAATCGCCTCGCAAACGGGCACGCTTGTCTTGAAACTTTGAGCCAAAAGCATACTGCTCCCTCTTATATATAACGAGCCCACTGCAGTGGACGTGTCCTCTTTTGTACATCATTTCCTTCATCTATCCCCTTGTATTATTTCTCCCCCTTTGTTATTATCGATTGCTCTTGCCCATGGGTAAATCCATTCATTACGTGGATGAAGACTGCAAAAAGAGTATGCCGCTATAGGCAAAGCCCTCATGTCCCCGGATATATAATATGTGCATAATATGGTCAGACTCGGCGAACAGGAATAAACGGGACGGTGTTTTTGTTTCTCTAATTTTCTTCTCTTTTTTTTTTTTCCGATGATGTATCGAAGATTTTTTTTTCCTCTGTTTCCTCCTCGCCACTATGTGTATTCCGTTCACCTGCACCAAGTAAGATATCTACTGTTACCTGTCTCAAAAGTATTATAACCGCCTTTCTTTTTTTTCAATAATTTCCAATTCTTTAATTCCAATTCAATTCTCTCAATTCTCTCTCCATTTAAACTTTTCATGCTTTGATTAGCGGCATAAATTGGCATATGCCTTTCTTGTTTAACTTTACTTTTGGGCTATTCCGCTCAAATACTCTACTTTCCCTCATTCTCATCACACCTATTTTCGCTCCCAATCACTCGTGTGCTTTCTTCTCCGTTTTTGTCTGTTTGGTGTTGGTCGCAAAATATCACCGACCTTGGATCTAGATTTTTTTGGGTGCTTGAATCTACTCGTTGAGCATAATGTACACCCGTATTCACTTTTTACATAAAGGAGTATTCCACGAGGGAAATTGGGTAAAAGTCCCCACTATCCCGAGCCATACCCAGTAAGAATTTTAAAGACCAAGTTAGTAACAGCACAGATACTATGGTATCTTCTTTAGCGCATGTTCCCCATGATAACAAGATGCACACAAACCATCGATGGATCTGAGCGGCGATCACAAGAAAGCTTCTTCATGCGGTCAAAGTTCATGTAACTAAAGCAGATCTCAGCCATCATCGCATGGGCGTCTTTTGCAAAATTCCTTACAAGATGCTCTTGGAGAGTATAATTCACGAGATGGACTGTCGTTGAGGTGGTGGTTAGGGTTAAATTATGAGCCCTAGACAACTGCTTAGAAGTATCATATCATATCATACCTCGATCGATGGAAGATTGGTCGGAGTAGTCCCGATTTCCACAGTTTTTTTTTTTAAGTCAGCTGGATTGATTTAGATACAAGACCAAGGCTCATCCGCCGCATTCACCTAAAAAGGTATGATATGGCATAAAGGCCCAAAGCACTAACAAAAGAAATGCATCCCACCCCTGTCCAATGCCCTCAATCCTACAGTCCCTCTGGTATGGAACCAACCACACATCCTCCCGCAAAATAGAAAAGGCAGGCAGAAAAGAAAGCACTACCAGTAGACCACAAAAAAACAAAAGAAAGAAACTGTAAAAGACAACTATGCCCAATTTTCCACCATCCCAGCCTCAAAAAGTAGAGTGGTAGGATACACTGAACAACCCTAATCCTTGTTTGAAGGGTCCAAGGAACCTTTATGATAGTAATGAAGGCACAGCCTGGATGCAGGCCCCCAAGAGGAGATTGATAACCAGCTAGATAGACTGATCAGGTAGGAGGTATTGACAACTGGTCAAAAACTTGAAGAGGGTGTATTGACCGGAGGTAGTGGTTTTTGCTTCACATAGTAAAGGTGAGGGTACCACTAAGGAAGGGTATGTAGTTAGCAGTAGGGTGCCAGCCAAGATGTTATTATCCCACAATGATTGATGATGCCCAAGCCTATAAAGCTCCAAAGTTCAGCATTGGGGGATCGTGAGAGTGGATTTGGTGTTTTACCCCACAACCACCTTCCTAAACAGGAAAGTGAAAAGCGAGGTCCAGAAAATTGAGGAGAAGGAGCTTGGTTCCAACAGTCAAACACCACATCACAAAGCTACAAAGCTGAAAGCCCAAACAAGCATTTTCAAGCGCGAACTATCAAAAGTGCACAATCCAGTGCAAAAATGCCTTTCCCTTTGGTTTGCTGTTCTCACAACTTCGTGGCAGTGTCATGTCTTGGCGCCGTGATGATTCACAATCATGATCCTTAATCCAACTTCACCACAAAGTCTAATTCTTAAAAGCACTTTATGCGTGGTCGCGTGAGCGACGCATTACTCTGCCCGCTATCTATTTCAAGTTGTATTTTTTTTTTGTTAAGTCCGTGGATTTTATTTCAAGTTGTATTTGGTGCGGAAATTATAAAGACTCTGCTTCTCAGACTTTCTTTACAAAATGTCTATCCATTTGCTCTCACTCCCGGCGGAAACGCTAGACTCAATAATGAGTTATCTTTCCCATCCCATCGACGCACTGAACCTCTCGATTACCTGCCGCTACTTCAAACAGCATCTGAGCACCGAGCACAGCAACAAGCTCTGGTACCTCATGTTCATCAACAGTAACTCACATTTGAGATACCTCCGGATAATCGGTGGTTCACCGTTACCATATCAGCCTGCTTGTGACTACAGATCCTATGTCCTGAGGTCCTTGAGGGAGAATGGATGCCAGTTTTGCCTAAGACGCATGCAGGATCCCCACATCAAAAAAAACCGATACCTGTGTTTGTGCCGAGTATATGGGTTTAAGATTTGCATGGGATGTACTAAGAAACATACTCTTAGTAAGATATCCCCCCCCTTCCCCTCTCACTCGAGCGAACCATACTAACAAGAAACCCCAACAATAGCCATAAGCCAATTCCGATGCCTGGGCCTGGACCTCACCACCAACCCCCCAAAATCCACGGTGGCAGAAGTTTACAACAAAAAGCGCTTCCGCAAAGTCCCGGTAACCTACTGGAAATTCGACATCGAAGCTCTCTGCATCGCCCAGTTCGGCGCAAGCCTCGCGCACCTGCAACGCCGCAAAGCCGAGGCCAAGATCGCAATGGAAGCGGCCAAAAAGGCGAACCCCAGTCCCCTCCGCCGGCTGCGCGACCAGGCAAGAGCGCGGATCGGCGATGCCGCGTGGGAAATCTATGACTCGAAGTACGCATGGGAAAAAATCTGCTGGTGCAGTGGGGTGACGAAGGAGCAAGTACTCGCCTGGCTGTATCTCCGGCCCGAGGACGAAGTCCCCGTGAATGCGAATTCCGCCGGCGACCTCAATCGCTTTCTCAGGGACATTCGTGGAAAAGAGACGTTTGCGCAGAAGGGTGAGGAGTGGTATCGCTCTGTTGCTGAGCAGCTGCTTGATAACATGACGGAGGTCCTCCTCCCCGAGAATGGGTATCGGAAGCTGGCCCGCGAGTATCATGTCAAGAGGATTGCTAGTATCCGTGGAGATCTTGCGGGTGAAATTCCCGCTGATTATATTTGCACACATCAGTCTGAGCATGACGATAAGGCTCCCTTCTCCTGTCGTTCTTTGATGCAATTCCTCAAGCATATGGAAGTGGAGCATCCAGGCGTCTATTGGGGTGAGGATGTGTGGGTCGGGATTCCAGGGTCTGTCGCCCAGGAATACTGGGACGACTGGAGTGGTTGGTAACAGGGCAAAATCATGTTGGCATTCACCACTCATAATTCAAATATTCCCCAGAAACCGGTGTCTCTCATAGTGTTTGTACGTTTTGGATATTAGTTACTGCCTAACTTAAGTTATGTTCCCCCAACAGCATGAAAGTTTCACATTTATCATGAAGATTATGAATACTACTACCTTTTCTTTCTTTTTCTTTTTAACCTCTTTTACGAGGCGGATCCTTTAAAGTTTCGTTCTCTCTCTCTTTTTTTTTTTTTTTCTGCTTCCTTGATTTTCTCCTTTCATTACTCGGTTTCTCCGAGATTGTTTTTGCAAGTATTCATCTTACAAGTTGATTATTTAAAATTCATACATTCAAGTGTACGCTACCGTAGTTTCGCTTCTCCATCTACTTGTGCGATCGCAGTAGCATTGCTGCTAAACTATCTCCAAAATGTACAAACAAATACGACACCCTTGCAGAATCCTATCCGGAGGACAGGGAAACCAGAATGCCATATCATACATCCTACCTACCATCAAGGAAACTGGAATCATCGCTGGGAGCAAGAGCAAGGAAGTCTCAAAAGGCGGGGAGACTGGGCACAATAACAAGACTTGTACTGTAAATGATAGGAGAAAGCAACACTCACCATACAACAAAATAATAGCCGCGCGACCGGATTGTTTTGAAGGAGAAAAAATATACCTTAGAGATAACCTCTAAGTTAGTATATAGGATTAGTAGTGTTGTCATTTTTAATTTCTTCGATTCAGTGTTGGAAATGGGTGCGATAAACTGGAAGGAAATATTTGAATTGGGTTCGCTTTAGGGAGAGTTGGCAGCTTGGCGGTCTCGAATAACTTACAGAGAGTTGCGCTCAGTCTCCCGGCCCCGCTTGAGGAGTCTCCACCCCCGCCCAACACGCTTGTGTATAAAAAAGATATTGTTTTTCTTGAAAGTTCGAATTTTGCTAGCAAATTTAGGTTAAGATAGAACACAATCATGGTAGCCCGAATACTCGTGCCAAGGTTGTGGCTGCCAGCCACAACCCCGGGATGTTCGTACGCTCACAACCCGGGGCACTCTATGAGTGCCCGACAGCTCAATGTAACATTGCGGCTCAACGTAACTTTGTGGCTCAATGTAATATTATGGCTGAATTTTGTGGCTCAACCTCACTTTGTGGCTCAAACTTTCAATTTAATACACTTTCTCCATCCACACTAATCCCATCATTAAATTACCAGTACTGAATACAACTCATCTGACCCTTCCTAACTACTACCCTACAGTTAGTACTGCTCCACAAACACCAAATAAAACCCATATTATCATACCAAAAATAATCTAGTCCACAATGCCACCAATTATGCCTCCAGGACCATCAGTTCAACTTCTGAGTCAACAAGTTGAGTCTTATAAAGATATTGAGAAATGAATCTAGGCTGCTCTTACCACCCTTCATGCTGCAGGTCAGGAGAACCCAAACATAGCAGCTACTGCTCATGCATATGAAATTCCAGTATCATAACTTTGACAATATTGGCAAGGCAACCAATCCTGACAGGAATGACCAAGAATGAACAGGAAGCTCTCAGAGGACCAACAACTTGCCATTTGTCAGTACCTTGACTGTCTTGATAAGGTGGGTACTTGTGCAAGGCTGCAAATGATTTCTGGGTGTGCCAATACAATTCTTCAATATGCTCACACTGGCTCATCCCCAGCACCTATTGTTAGTAAGCACTGGGCACCTTGATTTCTCAGTCGGCATTCAGAATACTTTATTCACAGACAATGGACTATCGATGTTGACAGGAAGCATACACACTAACCAGATAATATTTAGGAATGGTTTGGAAAATATTGGTCTGTGTGCGATAAATTTGAAATTCACGAATGTGATCAATACAACTTTAATGAAACTGGGTTCCGTATTGGCATTGGGCATGATCAATGGATAATTACAAGAGATTCAAGCAGGGAGACATACTTGACCAGCTCAACCAATCATGAACTGGTAACAGTATGTGAAACGATTAGTAGCGACAGAGCAGTGCTACCACCAATGATTATTCTTCCAGGCACTATATACCAAGAGCCATGGTATACAACAACCACTATTCCAGATAATTACCTTATAGGTACCTCTGAGATGGGGTACAACAATGATGAGTTGACAACCAAGTGCCTCAAACACTTCGAACGGTTTTCCTCCAAGCAGCAAGCAGGGTCATATCGCCTCTTACTCCTTGATGGCTTTGGATCTCATTCCACTAAACAGTTTCTTGATTACTGTGATGTGTATAAAATCATTGTTTTTGCCTCCCCCTACATACTAGTCATCTCCTGTAACCATTAGATGTTGTTGTCTTTCAGTCATATAAGCACTATCATGCAGAGGCGGTTGAAGATGCAACCCATACAGGATGTAGTAATTTTGACAAATCAGAATTCTTGGATAAAATTGATTTGATACATCAGCAAACATTCAAGCAATCTACCATCCGATCTGCATTTCGTGCCTCTGAGCTTATTCCATACAATCTAGAGGTTGTTATTGTGAAATTACTGGAGGCAGTTATCACTCCTGTTACGATCAGCTATAGATCTCTCCTACTTATATCTCGCAATAGGCAATGATCCTGTAATTAGCTTTCTTCTCTGGATAGACTTACTTGCCTTCTATTGTATTCTCCTTTCTTCGAGAATCTTAGTACTTGTTATCTTACGCTACATCTTAGATATCAACCTTTGTTGATATTAAGTCCTTATAGCGCTAACTTGTACTTAGTCTTAGTCTCTCTTTCTTGATTGTTTGATTTGTGTGTAAAGAGCATAAAGGTGTTTTATTCGTAAAGTAATAGATAGGAAATAACTTAGGTGGTTGCGTGAAGAACTAACTCTCAGGTCCTACTGACCCACTTATATAGTTCTTCCAGCAACCCACTTACAAATTAAATGAGTCACAACTGTGACTCATACACTTGCGTAACATATAATCTCATGATCATACTTGATCATGCGTGAAAGTCCCATGACCTTAAATGGATCATGTGCGAAACCTCATGACTCATATAAATGAAGTCATGCCTCTTATTCCTTATGACTCATATGCTCCCATATGAGTCAACGCTCAACATACCAATCAAATTCAAATATAACAACTATGACTCACAACTGTGAGTCATGTGAGACCTTATGACTCGTATGTGAGTCATAGTGTGAAAACATAACATCATATGACTCAACTGAGTCATGTGCAAAAACCTTTAACAAAATAAAATACAATGACATACAATCATATGTCATGTGAAATCATTACAAACCATGCCAGGTTTGTAATAGCTCCCAACTGATCAACTTCACAGCCACCAGAGTCATCTCTCACCATCCCACTTACAATTGCTGGTCTGAAAAGACAAGGGGAAGAGTTGTTGTTTGATACTGAAGATCTCCTACCTGCCTTGCAGAATAGGCTTAAACTTGTTTTGCAGGGTGGGTTGGCTCAAGCACAGTCAGGAGCATTAGCTATGGAAAACTTGGAGCATACTAAAGCTGCTGAAATGGTAAGAAATGTGAGATGAAGAGCACAGAGTTGGAGGCAGGTGCAAAAAGGGGGTGTACTGTATGTATCTGAAGCATGAGAGATGGTAAAAAGAAGAGAGGATGAAGAGGTGGAGAAAGCAGAGAAACAACTACAGTATTACAAACCTGGCATGGTTTGTAATGGTTTTACATGACATACAATTATATGTCATAGTATTTTATTTGTTAAAAGTTTTTCACATGACTCGATTGAGTCATATGATATTATGTTTTGCACTATGACTCACATACGAGTCATAGGGTTTCATATGATTCACAGTTGTGAGTCATAGTTGTTTATGTTTGAATTTGATTGGTATGTTGAGCGTTGACTCATAGGTGCGCCTATGAGTCATGAGGATTAAGAGGCATGACTTCGTTTATACGAGTCATGAGGTTTTGCACATGACCCCTTTAAGGTCATGGGACTTTCGCGCATGACCAAGTATGGTCATGAGGTTATATGTTACGCGAGTGCATGAGTCACAGTTGTGACTCATTTGATTTGTAAGCGGGTTGCTGGAAGAACTATATAAGGAGGTCGATAGGACCTGACAGTTAGTTCTTCACGCAACCACCTAAGTTATTTCCTATCTTATAAGTTATCAATAAAACACCTTTATGCTCTTTACTACAAAGACCAACAATCACGAAGAGGAACAGACTCATTACTAGTTAGCGCTATAAGGACTTAGTATTGGCAAGGGTCAATATCTAAGACATAGCGTAAGATAACAAGTATTGAGAATTCTCGAAGGAAAGAAAATACAACAAGAGATAGGTAAGTACTATCTCTAGAAGAAAGCTAACAATAGGATCATTGCCTGTTGCGAGATATAAGAAAGGAGAGATCATATAGCAGATCGTAACATTTGGTTGCGTCCCCAAGCAACACCCAACGACAACACGGATTTCGAGTACGAAGACCAATCCTTAGAACTCCCAGAGGTTGCACGAGAACTTGCAAGCACAGCCTCAGAAAGTGGGAGAATACCAAGTCCAGTTATACCAGAAGAAAGATCACAACATAACGAATCTTCGAGCGAGGAAGAAGAAAGAATAGAAAAGATGTCAGGCCAAGAACAAGCAGCAGGGCAAGCTGCAAACCCGCCACCAGCAGAAGGAGAACTACTTGGACAACTAGCGCAGATACTACAAGCCATGAACGTTCCAAAACCGAAGGTGAAACTACCAAGCACCTACACAGGCGATAGAAAAGAACTCAGGAACTGGCTAGCGGAACTGCAAATCTACTTCCAAGCAGTAGGATGGGCAGAAGAACACAATGAAGAAAAAATCACCTATGTATCCAGCCTACTAAGAAAAGAGGTAAGTTCATGGCTCATACCCCATACGGAAGGAATAAGAACCAAACCTTGGAACAACTGGGAAGAATTCAAGGAAGCGATTAAAAACCAATTTGGGGAAATTGATCCAAGGGGAACAGCGAGAATACAACTCAAAAATATGGTCCAAGGAACTCAGACTATGATGGAATACTGGAACAAGTTCAAACTGGCCCTAACAGAAGCGGATTTGGACGACACGACAGCAGGAGAATGGCTATACGCGGGAATGAACCTGAAATTGCAAGAAGAATTTGATCACTACGATCAAACAATCACGGCAGCAGACCAATTAGCAGTATGGACTATGAACAAAGAAATCTGACTGGCCACACTCAAACATCTGCACCAGGCAAAGAAAGTCAAGACAGAGACATACAGCACCCCAAGAAACCAAGATGGCACTTTTAGAACGACACCCAAGAAAATCCCGCAAGGTGACCCCATGGACCTGGACACTACAAATTGAAGGAGGTACCAAAGACTACCCCAGGAAGAATGGAGAAAATGCATGAAAGAAAGATTATGCTATCAGTATGGAAGAAAGGGACACATGGCAAAAGACTGTAGAGTCAAGAAGGCCAATATCAAGGGACCAAAGATCCGGGAACTAGATGTGGAAAAGGAACAAGGAGAGGCTTTAAACGACAGAAGTCCCCAGGAATAGGTGGTCCTGGGGACAACAGAATGAAACCCATCAAAAGAGGGAGGACGTCCCCAGGAAACGATGGGCCAGGGGACGACAAAACAAGAAACATCAAGATCGCACGCCTCAACACTGCAATAACCAACAAGGAACTAAGAAACCTCGAATCGGACCATATCATGGTCAAAGTACAACTACACAACAAACAACAATGAATATTGACAAACGCAATGATCGACTCAGGGGCAACTGAAGATTTTATAGACCGCAACTTCGCTATAAGTCATCAGTTACCCTTGACAAAAATCGAAAAACCAAGGGACATATACATGGTAGATGGAATGGTATCAGATGCAGGACCAATCACCCATGTCACAGAAATCCCTATGGACATCGGAAGCCACAAAGAGAAAGCAACTTTCCTAGTGGCAAACCTTGTCAAACACGAAGTCATCCTTGGCATGACATGGTTAAAGGACCACAACCCAAGGATCGATTGGAGAAATGAAGAAATCACCTTCGATAGTGATAGGTGTAAGGCAGTATGCCTTGATGCATCGCCGACGGTATATGCAGTACCAGAAAAGGAAGCAATTCAGAAGAATCTAGAAAGTAGGATTCTAAGAATCAGCACTAAGGAAGGACCAAACTATGACGTCATGGTCAAAAAACTGAGAGAAGACGCGAAGATACCTATGAAGGGTTCACGAAAGGCTGCAGGTAGTGACTTGTTCAGCATAGAAGAAGCAACAATCCCAGCAAGGGGACAAAAGCTCCTTGAAACAGGAATCTTGATGGGACTTCCGGAAAACACCTACGCCCGTATCATACCCAGAAGTGGTTTGGCAAGCAAAAATGGCCTTACCATTAATGCTGGAGTCATAGATGCAGACTATACAGGAGAAATTCGGGTCCTATTGGTAAACCTGTCAGAAGTGGATTATGAGGTCCACAAAGGAGATAAGATTGCTCAGATAATTGTTGAAAAAATAATTTCAACACCATTCAAGGAGGTACAACATCTTCAACCCAGAGAAAGGGGCAACCAAGGATTCAGCAGCACAGATCACCGAGAGAAAGAACCATCTCAGAACAAAAAAAAACTATCGATCGCTTTCATCTCAGCACAAGCATTCGGAAGAATGCGCAAAAAAGGAGAAATTACCGGAATCCTAAAATGGGATGATGCAAAACTCACGCTAGCAGCTACAACAATCAGCACCGAACTAGCCCTGCAAAAGAAAGGAAAGGGCGGAAAAGAAACCTTAAGACAAATAGTGCCTAAGGAGTATCACAACTTCTTAGACATCTTTGAAGAAAAAGAAAGAACTGAGTTGCCACCACATAGGGCGGCAGACCATATGATCGAAACAGAAGCACCGCCACCATTCATGAAGCTCTACCCTTTGAGAGGAGAAGAACTTAAAGAACTCAGAGAATATTTGGAAAAGAATCTGGAAAGGCGATGGATAAGACCTTCATCCTCATCAGCAGGAGCACCCATACTCTTCATCAAAAAGAAAGATGGGGGCTTAAGACTGTGTAGATTACAGAGGTCTAAATGCAGTATCAAAGAAAGATCGATATCCATTACCATTGATAAGCGAAGCCTTGGATCAATTGCAAACAGCGAAATACTTCACCAAACTCAACATCAAGGACGCATATCAACACATAAGAATTGCCAAAGGAGATGAATGGAAGACAGCATTCAGAACAAGATACGGACTATATGAATACATGGTCATGCCATTTGGATTAGCCAATGCACCGGCAACCTTTCAAAGATGGGTCAATAATGCACTCAGCAAGTACTTGGATGTCAACTGCATCGCTTACCTGGATGACCTCCTGGTATATTTGGACACCATGGAACAACACCGAAAGGACATGGCCATGATACTAGCAAAACTCAAAGAAATTGGAGTTCGTTTAAAACCCACAAAATGTGAGTTTTACAAGGAAGAAACTGAATATCTGGGATTCATCATCAACTCTGAAGGAGTACGAACAGACCCTACCAAAACAGATGCCATAAAAGTATGGACAACGCCAGAAAAAGTCAAAGACATACAAAGCTTTGTGGGGTTCTGCAACTTCTATAGATGGTTCATAGAAGGATTTAGCAGGATAGCAAAACCGCTATACAACAGAACAAAGAAAAATCAGAAGTGAGAATGGGGAGAGATGGAGCAAAAAGCCTTTGAAGGCCTTAAAGAAAGACTCACCACAACTCCAATACTAAGACACTTCGACCCAGAAGCACCGATCATGATCGAAACAGATGCATCAAACTATGTCTGTTCCGGAATAATATCGCAACAAGATAAGGAAGGGCTATGGAAACCAATAGCCTATCAGTCCAAAACAATGACCAAGGCAGAATGCAACTATGACATATACGATAAGGAACTCCTTGCAATAATGCAGGCCCTCAAAGAATGGAGGAAATATGTACAAGGAAGCCCTCATACAGTCAAGATCCTCACGGACCACAAAAACCTTGTCCCATTCACAACTACCAAGGCCCTGAATGGAAGACAAATAAGATGGAGCGAAGAGCTAAGCCAATACAATATCAAAATCGAATATCGACCAGGCAAGGAAGAGGCAAAACCGGATGCCCTTACAAGAAGAACAAATGACATACCAACGGAAGGAGACGATCGCATTATGCGAAGACAAAGAATTCTATTACCAAAAGAACAATTCTTTATGGATGAAGGATATGCCTCGGGCTCAGAAGAAATCAATACTATGGAACTATGGACAATAGAAGACCAAGGAACTGAAAAGAATATCGAAGAAAAAACATCACAGGATATGTTGCTCCAAGATATTCAAAAAGCCATAGAAAGGAAGGATAAAGAATACCTGAAAGTGGCACTAGGATCATGCGATTAGAAGGAAGGATACATGTGGTATGAAGGGAAAATCTGGTTACCCGAAAATGAGCCAATAAGAACCGAAGCAATCCAAAGAAATCATGACACGCCACAAAATGGACACAGTGGAACAGCTAAAACATTGGAATTGACACAACGAACATATTACTGGCCAGGCATACACCAAGACATTAAGCGATATGTCAAAAACTGCAACACATGTCAATGGATAAAACCGAGTCGCCATGCGCCATATGGATTATTGCAACCACTACAAATACCAGAAAAACCATGGAAATCCATCAGTATGGATTTCATCACAGACTTGCCACTATCAAACAACTATGATGCAATATGGGTTGTTGTGGATCGATTAACTAAGATGGCTCATTTCATACCCTGTCAAAAGGATATGAAAACCAAACAATTTACACAATTGTTTATGAACAATGTTTTCAAACTACATGGATTACCAAAAAACATCATCAGTGATAGAGGATCAATATTCACATCGGACCTATGGAAAGAGATGACCAAAGGATTGGACATCACCAGGAAGATAAGCACAGCATTCCACCCCCAGACGGATGGTCAGACAGAGCGAACGAACGCCTCACTGGAACAGTTCCTAAGAGCATATGTAGAATACTCCCAACAAGACTGGGAAGGATGGCTATCATTTGCAGAGTTTGCATACAACAACACAAGACAAGACGTCATTAAGACAACACCCTTCTATGCAAACTATGGACATCACCCCATCAATGAACCCATGGGACACACAGGCTTACCAGGAATATTGGAAAAGGAGGACATCAGCTGATTACACGGACTCATCAAAACAGAAATACGAATGGCACAAGATAAAATGAAGGAAAACAGCGATTGTCACAGAAAACCCGATCCAAGACTAGAACCAGGAGATAAAGTCTGGTTAATTACAAAGGACATTCATACCATGAGGCCATCAAAGAAACTAGATCATCAGAAAATTGGACCATACAAGATCATTGAAAAAATTGGAGAAAGAGCTTATAAGCTAGACCTCCCAGCCTCAATGAAAACGAAACATCCAGTCTTCCACATCAGCAAACTCGAACTTTATTCGAACAACCCTCTACCCTCACAAAAGAAACTTCCCCCTCCTGCTATCGAGATAGAAGGAGAAGACGAATACCAACTTGATCAAATAGTCGATTCAAGACTACATTACGGAAAACTACAATACCGAGCGAAGTGGACCGGTTACTCCATACAACACGACCAAGAGTGGTACCTAGCAGAGAATTTTAGCAATGCTAAATATGCAATCGAACACTTTTACCGAAAAAACCCAGGGAAACCTGGTCAAAGAGGAGGAACAAATGAGCGACAAGGACTGGATCAACCTAGCCGATCTCCCAGCATCCACGCCAATTACACACGAACAAGAAGAACACAACCAGAAAAACTGGACTGGTTGCTTAGACGATGGATGCCAAGTACACTTTACGGAAAAAGAAGGGGCCAATTACTGGCAGAAGAAGCACAAAAACCACCCTACCACCACTCCAACCACCCATGATGACATGGGAAGAAACGTCACCATCCCCGAGAACACCACCCCAGTCGCCATGCGACAACAACATCTTTTTAATGGCAAAGCAGGCAAGGTTTTCAGGGACGAAAACAAAGAGAAGGGGGGGCAAAAAATCTTGGCCCAAGGTCAAGAAAGATGGAGAACAGTTGGAAGATTGTCCAACGATAACCCATACCGATTCCTTCGAGACGAAGGAAACCTTGAAGAGAAAAGTCAAGGAAAAGGAGGAGCAAATTGCAAAGCTGGAGATGCATAAGAGATGGTCAAAAGGAGAGATAGCAGGTAAGGATATCAGGATCCAAGCCCTGGAAAGAGAGCTAGCAAGAGAATGCTATGCGAGGAAGGAGGAAGAAAAAAGGTTCAGTAGGATTGCAGGGGATATGGCACACATCCGCAGAAACATAAGGAAAGATGTGTACTATGAAGGATACCATCATAAATCCTCAAGGGACTGAGGATTTAGGAAGAGGGGAGCTAGTATTACAAACCTGGCACAGTTTGTAATGGTTTTACATGACATACAATTATATGTCATAGTATTTTATTTGTTAAAAGTTTTTCACATGACTCGATTGAGTCATATGATATTATATGTTACGAAACCGTCTATGCTACTCGACATGCACGAGTCATGAGGGTTTGATATTGGGATTCACAATCGTGAGTCATAGTTCGCCGGGAGCACACTTTGAATTCGGGATTGGTATGTTGAGCTTTCCGGGAAAGCATTATAGGCTCCGCCAATGAGTCGGGAATGCACCGGGAATGCAACAGGAATGCACTACGAATGTATACAAGTTTGCATGAGGTTTCGCACATGACCCCTTTAAGGTCATAGGACGTTCGCACATGACCAAGTATGGTCATGAGGTTATATATTATGCGAAGTGTATGAGTCACAGTTGTGACTCATTTGATTTGTAAGTAGGTTGCTGGAAGAACTATATAAGGAGGTCGATAGGACCTGATAGTTAGTTCTTCATGCAACCACCTAAGTTATTTCCTATCTTATAAGTTATCAATAAAACACCTTTATGCTCTTTACTCTACACAAAAACCAACAATCACGAAGAGGAACAAACTCATTACTAGTTAGTGCTATAAGGACTTAGTATTGGCAAGGGTCAATATCTAAGACATAGCGTAAG
>ML120432.1:241011-360234 GCA_003788595.2 Choiromyces venosus 120613-1
CACGAGGCGTCATCGAAGCAGGTTCCGCAGTTATGTGTATTGCTGAGCGAAAGCGACGCGCTAACGTCAGAACTCGTAAAACTCTTCAAGCCCTTGGGCGCCCGGTTGTGGCGGTTTCACAAAATAAGGTAGAAGTTTGCGAAACGCATATAGGAGGCCCTACAAAGGAAACGGGTGGTTGACGAAATCGTACCGGGGGTCGTACACTCCGCACCAGACAAGGAAGGCTGACTCCTTTAGCGTTATGTTGGGCTACTGACGCCATAGAAGATCTGACAGTCCTTTTACCAGCTAATGAAGTCTTGATTATAGCGATCGACAATCGCTATACGCGAACTCTAAGTAAGCCGTTTATGAGCTCAATGGATTCTATCGAAAAGGGGTGTGGACCCAGTGGTACCGTCTTATCGTGTCTAACATGTCTAGGTGACCGTAGACGAAGTCAAAGGGTAAGCGCTTTGAGGAAGCAAACCTTTTGGGTGAGGGGGTGTGGTAGCTCAGCCGACAACGCTTTTACTAACACGGAGAAAACTCCGAGATCCCCGCTATTGGTAACATCCTAGACCACAACAGCTCTCAACATAACTATCAAAGCAACACTATCAACTTTGACAAACACTGCAACACCGACAACTATAAGACTCTTGAGTTCTATGATGGCCCGGGAGCTTTTGGTCGACCAAGGTATTATAGACTACGCGAGAACCAACTCATATGACATGTCCATCCTATATCCTTCAACTTGCTATCTACCTCTCCCCATAACGACCCCATTTACAGGAGGGGGAAAGTCCGTTGTTGCGGAACGTTCGTTCCGATACTCTTATTGGGGAGTAGTGTCAGGTTAGCAAAGTGCGGTACTTCGGGTTGAAGACGGTTACTTGAGGGGGCTTCAGAAGGCTTTTTTATAAAATGAAAGTCTAAAGACTCCGAGTTAGTCACTCCTTATGGCATAGGTGGTGGCGTAGGACTGTAGGCTTGACGGAGAGAAGTCATTACAGCCCCCCAAAAAAAGTGTGTGATGACATGGTGGGCTCTAAAAGTTGACTAATCTACAAGGTTTGTCGGAATAAATAAGTAGCTTTCCTTTAGAGGTTGGGACAGCGTTTGTGAAGCGATAGTAGTTGCTGCGCTTAATAAGCGGAGGTGGGAATGCTATGAAAGGTTCATGGTGTAAGGGCGTACAAACGAGGGCTTTAGTACTAATCCCGAAGGGATACAATTTTCGATGCCGCGTACAGGCTACGTACAGGCAGTTACGTAATAGAGAAACAGTGTGGTCGCCACTGCTTACGAACTTGGCCGTCCTGGCCGTATTCCTTGGCCCTTCTTTTACCTATCAATCAATCACGAGGCCACCTGAAACCACATGACATGAAAGCCATCCTTCCCTCCTGAAGCCCTAAGTACTTAAAGAAAACAATATCTAACGCAAGTTCAACCGAATATTCATCAAACAGAAAGGGAGCAAAAACATGAAACAAGTAGTAGACAAAATAATAGAAAAGTCTAGTAGCTTAGTTAAGAGAAAAAGAAGATAGGAGGTGGGTAATTAAAATTCTGGGATAGGCGGTAGTTAAATAAAGAGGAGAGGGGTATCGAGGTGTATGGGGCAGTTGTGGCTGATTGAATCATAGGTTCGGGGTTCCAGAGGTGTTGGTCAGAGGCAGGGCGTTAAATATTCGTACCGTTTTGAAGAGGGCCCAATGAACGTCTACAGGTTTACCTTAAGACAAAAGTGCTGTTATTATATATTAACCTATACTATGAGCACGGTTCCAACACCGACAGTCGGTGTTGGGGGCCTACAAGTATGCGAGTGTTGGGCCCCGTGAGATACTCACGGGCTGTCGAGTTACATTGTAACGCCGAGTTACATTGAAACACCGAGTTACATTATAATACCGACTTAAAACACCGAGTTGGAGTGAAACACCGAGTTTGAAAACTGAATTATATTAAAAGTGTGAATTGAATTGTGACCCTAGGTCGAGATCTGATACGATCATTTTATAAGATGATGCTATATAAATAAAAGGTGTTGGAACGAACGGCAAATTATGATCGATACTATTCGAATCTATAACAAAAAAGATATTCGAACTTATCGTTCGTAGACAAATTTTGTATGGGAGTAAGATAGTTCTTTTTCGAACGTAAGACGACGGTCACGGAAAAAGGAACGTGAGAGTCGAGTGACATACAATACTAGACGATATACTAGAGAGGAAAGAATATAGAGCGTTGTCCGTTGCTAGGATAACAATCGAAAGAAGATCTCTACCATGAATGGATAGAGAACAACATAAGAGAAAGGAAGCTCTTAAGAGTTATGAACAATAGAATGCGATGTAGCATCTATAACTGGGAACAGTTATGATTCAGGAATATCGTGATTGATCATTACTCAGAAACAAGGAGAAGCACTAACAACCAGAAACATCATTTCTCGCATTTCCACAAAATAACTATTGAATATTCTATCCTTTATTGAATCCACCAACGCACTTCTTGATTGACAGTCCAGGATAGCCGGAGGAATATATCAAGAAGGTCGTTGACTGAATGTTTAGTTTACTCAGTGTTGACACTGAGTACGTGAGCGCATTGTATATTGGAGTACTGGTATGAACCAGTACGCGCTTTCAGGGTACTGGAATTTCCCCAGTACACATTTTGGAGTACTGAGTATATTTGCTTCAGTACGGAGAATTAGGAGTACTGAGTATCCGCGTGGATACTCAGTTGCGAGTTGTATGGTTAGTTTAAGTTTGCTCGGACTGGAGTACTTGGGGCACTGAGAGATATCATCACGGAATTGCCAAGCGTTCTATTGTTTCTAACCGGAAGGCCTTTTGTTCTGGCCGAGGTGGAGAAATATTTCCCTAATATGCATACCATCCCAATCAGCCCTAAAAAAGAAGGAATCCAGAGATACCTGAGCATGAAGCTAGACAATGATCCAGAACCTGGTGCAATGGACGATAATTTGAGAAAGGATATACTGAAGATGATTCCGGAAACAATCTCAGAGATGTATGCCGTGTACTGCCTTTTCTGCCTCTCGAGTATTGGTTATTCACTGATTATTGAATATAGATTTCTGCTTGTTTCCCTTAGTATTGAGTCCGTCCTGGAAGAGGTGACAATCGCGCGGAGAAGAAAAAAGCTCAAAGAGGTGACTAAGGGTCAGGGTGTTGATGACCTCTATACCACAACACTGGAAAGGATAAGAGTGCAGAAGGGCGGCAAGGCAAAATTAGGCATGGAGGTCCTTAGGTGGATTTACCATTCTGAAAGACCATTGCGTCCAGAAGAGCTGTGTCACGTCTTGGCAATAGATTATGGGACCTCCGAGCTGGACCGGGACAATATCCCTTCCATACGAACATTACTGAGCAGTTCTCTTGGATTGGCCACCGTTGATTCGTCCTCATCAACAGTCCGCCTCGTTCATTTCACCTTGCAAGAGTATCTTCTAGCCCATCCGCTGCTTTTTCACAGCACCCACATCATGATCGCTGAGGTTTGCCTAACCTACCTCAACTTTCAGGAGGTCAGAAATCTTTCCCCTACTCTTGAATCAGCTCCATCATCAACCCCCTTTCTCCAATATGCATCTTGTTACTGGGGAGCACATGCTAGAAAGGAAACCTCTGAAAGGATGATATTACTGGCAACGAGGCTCCTAGCCGACTACGATTCTCATATTTCCTCCAAGTTACTCCTATTGAATGCCAAGAGTTCGCCGCGCATACCATATGATAAAAAATGTAGCCTTACGGGGTTTACAGGACTCCATGCTGCAGCATTCCTTGGGATTGATAAGATAATGGTCGATTTACTGTCGATTAGGGAATGGGATCTCAACGCATGCGACATCGAGGGTGACACGGCGTTGGCGTGGGCCGCTATCATAGGCAGTGTTCCCAAGCGTCCAGTCCGTCCGTCTTTTGCCTAGGACGGGACGGACGCCGGTTTCTGGGACTCTGCCCTGGACGGACGCCCGTCCTGTAGTCCGTCCTAACCTTCGCCCGGGACGGACGGCCGGGCCCTATAGGTGTCTCACATGCATGATCTATTTTGGGTACAGTAAGTCTGTAGTCATAACGAAACCAAACATTTATATTCTGATACTAATAACATAGTAACTCCCTCTCGGTACATGTAGCAAATCCCCCCATCCACACGTACTGAAACTAACCAATCTGTGCACTCACATCGGAACCTGGTTCAGAGCAACCGGAACCTATGCTCCTCTCCAGAGCCAACTTTACTCCTCTGTCCTCTAAATCCTTCAGCATTATCTCTACATCCGTAACCCGCTTCTCTACCATGCGAGGAATGCGATAATGCTTCAGACATATTTGTTAAAATAAAGTTTTGCCAAAGTAATAGAAAATTGAGCGTTCGGAATAGGATGTTTATCGTGCATGGGATTGCTTTCCTGTTCTCTTGAAGAATCCAAGCCTATTTATTCCTCCCCTGTTTGTTCGGAGAACCGTATGAAAATATTGTATTAAATGCGTCCCTGCTACGAGATAACCACTTACACTGTGGGACGACCATCCATTATTCTGTAGTTTATGAAATACCTATAGGGCCCTACAGATGACGCCCGAGGCCTGCAGATGACGGCTGGGCCCTGCGAATGACGGCCGGGCCCTGCGGATGACGGCCGGGCCCTGCGAATGACGGCCGGGCCCTGCAGATGACGGCCGGGCCCTGCGAATGACGGCCGGGCCCTGCGAATGACGGCCGGGCCCTGCAAATGATGGCCGGGCCCTGCGAATGATGGCCTTTGCCCTGCGACTGCAGGGCCCGGGCGTCTGCCCGCATGACGGCCGTGCTTTGCGAATGACGGCCGCCGTGCCCTGCCGTCCTTACGGCCGGGCCCTGCCCGTGACGGCCGGGACTGCCATTTCGCCATGGGCCTGTAGGGCGCCCGGGACGGTTGGGAACCCTGATCATGAGGGCACGTCTTTGCGAGTGACGGATATTGCTGGAGCTTGAGAATATCAACCCTGATGTGGCGAATTGTGCTGGCAGAACGCCACTGTTGTGGGCTGCCGGGGCGGGGAATGAGGGGGTTGTGAAACTGCTATTAGAACGGAGCGATGTCGACCCCAATTCTGCAGACACCTATGGCCAAACACCACTGTCGTTGGCCGCCGAGAGAGGGCATGAGGGGGCTGTGAAACTGCTATTAGAACGGAGCGATGTCGACCCCAATACTGCAGACACCAAACATGGCCGAACACCACTGTGGTGCGCTGTCGTGAGAAGGCATGAGGGGGTTGTGAAACTGCTATTAGAACGGAGCGATGTCAACCCCAATACTGCAGACACCGATGGCCAAACACCACTGTGGTGGGCTGCCGGGGCGGGGAATGAGGGGGTTGTGAAACAGCTATTAGAACGGAGCGATGTCGACCCCAATACTGCAGACACCGAATATGGCCAAACACCACTGTCGTGGGCTGCCGAGGTAGGGAATGAGGGGGCTGTGAAACTGCTATTAGAACGGAGCGATGTCGACCCCAATACTGCAGACACCGAATATGGCCGAACACCACTGTCGTGGGCTGCCAAGAATGGATACGAGAGAATTGTTAAAGCTCTATTGGAGCGAAATGATGTCAATCCATGTGTGACAGACTCAGCCGGTGAAACCGCACTTTCCTACGCTTGTTACAATGGCTATTATAGAATAGCAGATTTGGTATTTCAATCTATTGATTCCAGTGGAATATCATGGTTCAGCACATGGGCCAGGGATGAATCCACCGACCCTCCAGAGGAATCGCCTCGCAAACGGGCACGCTTGTCTTGAAACTTTGAGCCAAAAGCATACTGCTCTCCCTCATCTATATAACGAGCTCACTGCAGTGGACGTGCGCTCTTTTGTACATCCTTTCCTCTATCTATACCCTTGTATTATTTCTTCTCCTTTGTTATTATCGATCGCTCTTGCCCAGGATAAATCCATTCATTACGTGGATGAAGACTGCAAAAAGAGCACGCCGCTATAGGCAAAGCCCTCATGGCCCCGGATATATGATATGGTCAGACTCGGCGAACAGAAATAAACGGGACGGCGTTTTTGTTTCTCTAATTTTCTTGACCTCTTTTTTTTTTTTTTCTGATGTATAGAATATGTTGGTTTTTTTTCTGTTCCCCTCTCGCGACTATTTGCATTCCATCCACCTATACCAAGTAAGATATCTACTGTTACCCATCTCAAAAGTATTATAACCGCCTTTCTTTTTTTTCGGTGATTTCCAATTCTTTAATTCCATTTCTATTCTCTCTATTCTCTCTTCATTTAAACTTTTCATGTTTTGATTGGCGGGATAAACTGGCATACCTTCCTTGTTTAACTTTACTTTTGGGTTATCCCAGTCAAATACTCTACTTTCCCTCATTCTCATCACAGCTATTTTCGCTCCCAATCACTCGTGTGCTTTCTTCCCTGTTTTTGTCTATTTGGTGTTAGTCGCAGAATATCACCAACCTTAGATCTAGATTTTTGCAGGACTTGAATATACTCAGTGAGCAGAATGTATACCCGTATTCACTTTTTACATAAAGGAGTATTCCACGAGGGAAATTGGGTAAAAGTCCCCACTACCCCGAGCCATACCCAGTAAGAATTTTAAAGACTACGTTAGTAACAGCATAGATACCAAGGTGTCTTCTTTGGCGCATGTTCTCCATGATAGCAAGATTCTCACTCGAGGGAAGGAGCCATCGATGGATCTGGGCGGCGATCACAAGGAAGCTTCTTAATGCGGTCAAGGTTCATGTAACTAAGGCATATCTCAGCATGGGCGTCTTTTGCGAGGTACAAAATTTCTTACAAGATGCTCTTGGAGAGTATAATTTACGAGATGGACTATCGTTGAGATGGTGTTTAGAGTTAAATTACGAGGCCTAAACTACTGCTTAGAAGCATCATACCTCGATCGATGGAAGATTAGTCGGAGTAGCCCTGATTTCCACAGCTAATGCATGTATTATAAGAGTTCGTCTACTATCAATGTTCTCTTCGGTAGAGATATCCACATCGGAGCCTAAATTAGAACAAGACTAAAACGACGGGGGGGAAACTATTTCTCCCCGCAAAGGAAAAACCTTTCACCGCGCTCAAGTTGAGCACTTTAGCAGGGTCCATAGACCGACCGTGTGAGGCCTCGGCGAGGCGCTTGGAGTTTAAAGAAAATTCACTGTGGGGTGCGGCCTCGCTTCACATCTTGTACAGTACTAGACTATAACTGTTTCCGTACTTCTAAGTTCTAGACATCAACACCGGGTCCACAGCGCCTTCAACAAAAATCCGCCTTTGCCAACAGAATGTTACTAAGGTGAAAAGAAAAGAAAAGAAAAAAAAAAGTAAAATTTCTCCCAGACTTACCCCATACACCAAAACCCAGGAGGCTACTCAGCGAAAATGACAATTGGGTGAGAACGGAAAGGGTGCCGCTATAAGCACGTTAACACTATTTCCGTGGGAATTGTCACTTTTTGGCTGTAAGTTGACCCATTCCCCAATCTCTTCTATCTCTGGGCATCCCACTCGTGCCGGGGCTTGCCTGGGTCGGTAGTAACTTGGGCGAAGACCGCACACTCGGGCTGATCGTGAGCTTTGTAGTGTACAGCCGGAATGCCCGGTACACATACAAGACTCCCGGGATTTAGCGGGGGGGTGTACTTCTCAATCCATCACTGGGAAGAACCGCAGTAGAGGTTGTTAATAAAGGTTGTTCTGTTTAAACAACCCCCCCAATTGTCGCGCAAATTGCACATTCAATTCACCTATCGGTCAACCGAATGGTCGAACTTTATAAATGGTGAAAAAGGGTAGAGGATTGAACCGTACTGTAGGATTAAAAATTAGAAATTATCGAAAAAAAAGAAAGGATATTCTAATGATTTTGAGATAGGTTACAGGAGACATGTACAAGTAGAGTAAGAAGAAAATAGATCTAGGTCTAGAGGACAAACAGCATAATCTATAAATGACAACAAAATTAAAAGCGCCTCCCCCCATTTATTCCTGTTCGCCGACTCTCACCTATACAACATCTCCCACTTATCATACACCGAGGACTATGAAAACTTCGCTCATAGCGCCCAACGATTCTTGTAACACCATCCACGCAATAGTGATAGATATACTAATTGAAAAAAAAATGTTAGAAAAGGGATAAATAAAGGAGATATATGTATAGAGCGCAAAGTACGGAAAGCAAGCATAAACAGAAGCGAGCTTGCCGACTGTTTGTTAAAAAAAAAATTAAAAATTAAAAATAAAAAATAAAAAGGGCAGCAAGCTTTGGCCATGAATTTCAAAACCTGCGGGTCCTTTTGCGGCGTGACTCCGTGGACGATTCAGCGGATTCCTCGAAGAAGCTGGAGTCGGGAGTATGATCCATCCAATCAACAAGCAACTGTACAACTCCATCAAATCGATACATTGTAGCGTAGGAAAGAGCGGTTCCACCGGAAATGTCTGTGGCATATGGGTTGATGTCCTCCCGGTCTAGCAGAATCTTCACAACGCCCTCGTATCCATTGTTGGTAGCCCACGATAATGGTGTTCGGCCATATTGGGTGTCTACGGTATTCGGGTTGACATCCCGCTGTTCCAGTAATATCTTCACAATGTCCTCGTGTCCATTTTCGGCAGCCCACGAGAGTGCTGTACGGCCGCTATAATTCGCTAAGTCGGGATTGATATCCTCTCGCCTCAATAGCATTTTCACAACACCCTTGTGTCCGTTCGCGGCAGCCCACGAGAGTGGTGTTCGGCCACCATAATTTACCATGTCAGGATTAATATCCTCCCGTCCGAGCAGCATTTCCACAATACCCTCGTGTCCGTTCACGGCAGCCCACGAGAGTGGCGTTGCTCCAAGGCTGTTTGACATATTGAGATTCATATCCTTTCGACCCAACAGTACTTTCACAACGCCCTCGTGCCCATTCACAGCAGCCAGCAAGAGCGGTGTTACGCCAACACTGTTTGACATATTGGGATTCACATCATTGCGGTTCAGTAGCACTTGCACAATATCCTCATGCCCATTCTCAGCAGCCCGCAAGAGCTCTTTTTGGACATTGTCGGTGTTTACTGTGTTTGGATTTGCACCTTTTCGTTCCCGCAGCATCGCCACAACTCCCTCATACCGATTCGAAGCAGCCCATGAGAGTGGTGTGCCGCCAGTATAACATGCTATTTCCGGATTAACATCTTCCCGTTCAAGCAACAATTTTACAACGCCCTGGTATCCATTTCCGGCAGCCCACGAGAGCGGCGTTCTGCCATATTCGATATCAAATGCATCGGGATTGACGTTACTCCTTTCCAGTAGAACTTTCACAACGCCTTCGTGTCCATTTCCCGCAGCCCACGAGAGAGGTGTTCGGCCATATTTGATGTCAAATGTATCAGGATTAATATTATTCTGTTCTAGAAGAGCTTTAACAACGCCCTTGTGTCCATGTCCGGCCGCCCAAGATAGCGGTGTTCGGCCATATTCGATGTCGAATGTATCAGGATTAATATTATTTTGCTCCAGAAGAGCTTCAACAACGCCCTTGTGTCCATTTCCGGCCGCCCATGAAAGTGGTGTTAGGCCATCATAATTTGCAATGTCGGGAACTAAATCCCCCCGCTCCAATAACAGTTTCACAATGCCCTCATGTCCATTTCCGGCAGCCCACGAGAGTGGCGTTCGTCCATATTGGGCGTCTAATGCATTGGGATTGACATCGTTCCGTGCTAAAAGCATCTCCACGATTCTCTCTTCTCCGTACGCGGCAGCCAACACCAGTGGTGTTCCACCATATTCGTCGTCTATTAGGTCGAGGGTGACATCCATTCGTTCCAATAGCATCTTCACAGTACCTTCGTGTCCATTCAGAGCAGCCCACGAGAGTGGTGTTCGACCACCCTTATCCGGCACGTTGGGGTTGACATCGTCCCGGTCTAATAGCATTTCCGCAATGCCTTCGTGTCCATACTGGGCAGCCCATGAAAGTGGTGTTAAGCCATATCCGAGTTCTACTGGATTAGGATTGACATCCTTCCGTTCCAGCAAGATTTTGACAACCCCCTCACACTGATTCAGGACCGCCCGCAACAATGGCGTTTGAATGTATTCTGTGTCCGCTTTATCGGGACTGACGTCGCTCCGTTTCAATAGCGTCTTCACAACGCCCTCGTGTCCACTCTCAGCAGCCAACCAGAGTGGTGTTTGGCCACTATAATTTGCCATGTCGGGATTAACGTCCCTCCGTTTCAACAACGTTTCCACCCCCATACTATGCCCCTTCCCTGCAGCCCATGCCAACGCCGTATTGCCCTTGATGTCGCGTGCGTTGAGATCCCATTCCTTTATATCCAATACAGCATGAATTATGCTATCAATCCCAAGGAATGCTGCACCATGGAGTCCGGTAAACCCCCTAGGGCTACCTTCCTCATCCAGGGGCCAATTCCAGAAGTTCTCTGTGTGGAAGAAGAGTAGCTTCGAGGATATATGAGAATCGTAATCGTTCAGTAGCTCTAGTGCCAGTGTTATCATCCTTTCTGAGGTTTCCTTTCGAGCATGTGCTCCCCAGTAACAAGAAGCATATTGGAGAAAGGGAGTTGCTGGTGGGGTCAAATTAAGAGTAGGCGAAAGGTCTCTGACCTCCTGAAAGTTGAGGTAGGTTAGGCAAACCTCGGCGATCAAGGAGTGTGGGTTGTGGAAAAGTGTTTGATGGGCTAGAAGATACTCTTGTAAGGTGAAATGTACGAGGCGGACTGTTGATGAGGATGAATCAACTGTGACCAATCCAAGAGAGCTGCTCAGTAGTGTTTGTAAGGAAGGGATATTATCCCGGTCCAGCTCGGAGGTCCCAAACTCTATTCCCAAAGCGTGACACAACTCATCTGGATTCAATGCTCTTCGCAAATGTGACATCCACATAAGAACCTTGATGCCTAGCTGTGACCGGCTGCCACTCTGCGCTTTTATCCTTTCCAGTGTCATGGCATAAAGGTCACCAACACTCTGGCCCTTTGTCATCTCTTTGAGCTTTTTCCTTCTCCCCGCGATCGTCGCCTCTTCTAAGATGGACTCAATATTGAGAGAAACAAGCAGGAATCTAGATATAAAGGTCAGTGAACAACCAACACTCGAAGGACGAAAGGAACTGAACAGCGTACATCTTTGACATTGTGGCCGGAATTATCTTCATTATATCCTCACTCAATTTATCGTCCATCGCATCCGGTTGCAGATCATTCTCTAACTTCTTTCTCAGGTATTTCAGGATACTATCTTTTTTTGGGCTGACTTTCATAGTATCCATACTAGGGAAATATTTCATTACCTCAGCCGCAACAAAGGGCCGTCCCGTTAAGAATAATTGAACATTTGGCAACTCCTCGATGATATGTCTGAGCGCGTTAAGCAGGCTAGCCCGATGCTCCGCCGTAGCTTCATCTAAAGCGTCAATACATATAATGACTCTCTTTCGCAGTGCAATAGCTGTCTTCAGCATTTCGAGAAGTTCTGGAACCCGCGGGCTTACACCACCGAAGTGTTCCTTTGCATTTTCAAACACCTCGGATATACCCAGCGGGATATCTCCCTTGCCCACCAACTGCTTAAGCATGGCCCCTAGCATATGCGGCGTGGTCTGTTCCTTTTTGCTGAGAAAGTCACAGTATAAACCAATAACTATGGCGCTCTCTCGGTAGCGACGAAAATGGTCAATTACTTCAGAACTAATATTGCTCGCTGTTAGCGCTATATGCTTCAAATTCATTTGCCACATTCTCGTGTTACCTAAGATAGCTCTTCCCTACACCTGGATCGCCGTAGCAGAATAGCACAGAGTGATCGGTTCCGTCTACTCTAGTATGCCATTCCCGGAACTCATTTGTTTGGAAAATCCATTCTCCCACGCCATCGAGTCGGCTGTTGCGGAAGTATTGGTGCCTTTTTTGAGGCTCAAGTGGAGATAACCACTGTAGGATCTCAGGCTTCTGATCGATGAGTGTCGTGTTGACGGTTTCGTGGTAATACTGGTAGTGGTTATAACTGTCCGCGACGTTGAAGCTGTTGATATTCCCAGTACCCCCGGGCCTTGGAAATCTTGTCTGATCCATACCGTTCGATGTGTTGCTAATAGAGAGACACCGTAGGGGATGATGATGGATAGGGGTATATATAATCGTGCCAAGGTTGTGGCTGTCAGCCACAACCCCCGAATGTTCGCAGGCTCACAACCGGCACTCTAAAGAGTGCCAGACAGCTCAACATCACTTTGTGGGTTGCCATAGTAACATAGTGACACGTTAATGTAACTTTGTAGGTTACCATAGTAACATTATGACTCAGCATGACTTTGAGGCTCAACTAGCCTAGAAGACTTACATTGTCTACATCAAATACTACCTACATCATCATCCATTATGCAGAGGTTGAAAAGGCAAAAAAGCAGCTGAGACAGGCTCAAAATGCAAGGAAACAGCTGAGTATGAAGAGCACAAGCCTTTCCTTAATGAGATAAGGGTAAATGTAAAGGAAAGAAAGGATATTCAAGCCTACAAAAAGAAGATATCTAGACTTACTGTTGCTGGGATTAAGCAACAAGCTAGCTCACAAAAAATAGATGTAAAGTAGAATCTTATACTCATACAGCTAAGTTGAAGCTAGATACTTATGATATCTAGTAGATAACAATTCATTTACAAAGTGTTCAGCTTCAATTTGACTGCACTAGTATTTGGTGAATTACTAATGTCCTATTGAGCCTCAAGCTATGCTTAGTCACCATGTTACTATGGCAACCCATAAAGTGGTGTTGAGCTGTCCAGTAACATTGAACTGTCCGGCACTCTTTAGAGTGCCCCCGGTTGTGAGCCTGCAAACATTCGGGGGTTGTGGCTGACAGCCACAACCTTGGCACGATTATAGCAAAGGCCACAGTCTCCATCCCCTCAGACTCAAGAAGTATCATAGCACCTATGTTGTGCGAGCAAGGCTGTCACAATAACACATACCGGTACTGGGAGCCAACCGTCCGATCGCTTCTGGACTCGAAGCCCCAATATCTGCCAATAGGTTCCTCCGAAAGATTCTCGGAACTCTTTTGTACCCTTGGGCTGAAAGAGAGCAGTATCTACCATGCCAGTACCGCAAGAACTCGAATAATTGGACCTCGCACTCGAACGTCCAAAATTCCCTCTCTTGGATAGGGGGCGAAAACACTGCAAAAACTGACCCCTCAGCCCCAGCTTAAGAGGAGGAAGAAAAAAAAGTAAAGTGCCAGACCTTACCTGCAAAGGCAACTCCAATGTCCTAGCGCGAGGTCCAATTATTCGAGTTCTTACGGTAACTTAGTCTTTTTGCATGTCTAAACTTCCTCTCAATACTCGTGCTGTAGTCAATGTTGCTTGTTACAGTAGACTATTATGCGGTACAGTGCAACCTGACCCGTTAAGTTATTCTAATACCTCACAGACACGCAGTGAGGCGCTGCTCTTGTACTGTGCTCAAGTGCCGAGAAACTCAAACCAAAATAAGTACTCGGGTGTACATTAAAAACTGGAAAACCATTTCCGCTCATCCCATACAGATCTCTATGGAAACAAGGGTTATGTTTTCTTTTTTCTTTTTCTTTTTTTTCTTTTTTTTTTAATGACCCCCCAAGCATTCGAGTACAAGTAATGTGGTGTGCAACCCCAAAGGGTCCAGCTTAATCCTCGGGTAACACAAGAAGGGAAAGTTCCTCACCCGACCTCCCAGAGCCTCAACCCAACTCGAACATTCCCATGAATGATTCTATAATTCTTCGCTCTCCAAATCTATTCTTGCCCTTACCTAAAGTTGCGAGGCAGGCTTCTTGACCGAATCTTGCAAATCGTAAATTTTTTTTTTTGAGATCATAAGGGGCTTTCAATTGAGCGTTTTTTTATTATTATCTGAAAGTGGTTGGAACACCTGAGAGAAAAGTTGGGAGGGAAATTCTACTTCTCATACCTGTTAGAAGGTTGAAGTTCCAGAGCGTCTTGAATTGGAAGTTCTTAGACTTCTCTACCGATTGACGCTATCTTCGCTAGTTTCACTCCTTCCTTAACTTAATAGCACTCATATTTCCTCTTTCTCAATTTGCGGGTGCGGCTCAACTCTAATTAAACTTCGGTCGTTTTGTTTTGTTTTGTTTTCATCGTTGATATGGAGTAATTATTCAAAAGGTCTAAACCTAGGGCCCGCGATATGTTCCGACTAACACCAAATCAGCCAAAACTAGGAAGGAAGCACACACGAGTGATTGGAAATGTAAACGATGAAAATGAAGGAAAGTACAGAAATCATCCGGAATAAGTGAAAGGAAAAGATATTAAGAAAACCATGTGCAAGTATATCTGGACATTCAAAAAGACAAAAAGTAAAAGAAAGGAGAATTGATAGGAATTGAAAATTTTTTAGAAAAAGAATAGATTATAAGTTAGTGGAAACCTGACAGGTTGATAGTTGATAGGATACAGGTAAGTGAGAGATGAAAGACAGAAGATATCAGAAGATATGCCCGAAACCATGAGAGAATAATGAACTCCACACCCGTTTGTTTCTGTTTGCCTATTCTAATCAATGACATATTATATGCTTATCATACTCGAACACTCAGGGCCATGAAGGCTTTGCATATACCGGCCAACTCTCCCTGCAGACTTCATACACGCGATGATAATAGCATTACCAGTGAAAAGGAAATATTGATTATAATAATAAAAAAAAGGAAAGAGATAATTGAAGGAGATATAAATTGAAGATGTATTGTAGCTTGGAGAAAGGACCATTAAACTGCGAGGAGCTCGAATATCAACACTAGCGGGCCCTTTTTCGGGATGATTCGGTGGAAAACTCCTGTGATTCCTCGCGAAGCGCGGATTTGGAATGAGAATGCATTCGTTACTCTAACAGCTTTACAACTCCGTCATGTTGATTATTCGAAGCGTAGGAAAGAGCACTTCCTCTGGTTAGATCTGTTGCATAGAGATTGATATCGCTCCGTCCTAATAGTATTTTGACAACTCTCTCATGTCCGTTCTCAGCAGCTAACGAGAGTGGTGTTCCGTCAGGCGTGTTGGGGTTGACATCGCTGTGTTGCAACAGCACCTCCACAATGCCCTCATGGCCTATGCTCGCAGCTCACCCGAGTGGTATTATGCCACCGTATCTAGGATGTTGGGGTCTACATCATTCCGTTCCAATACCGTATTGTATTTACGCTCACCACTAGGAAAACTTTAAGTCCCGTAAACGGCAGGATTTCTCTTGGCAGAGTAGTGATCAGGCTGCGCGCGCAATACCACAAGCACCTGTTGTTAACCCCGCTTCCACTCAACTCCCAGGCCTTTGGAAACTGTCTCTCTGTTCTCCTGTTTTTCTTTTGCAATTGTGTACTATCGCTCACCACGATATGCTAAGCATCATGGACCAAGCACATCATAGAGGACACCAGAGTGGACTAGGAACTGGCCATCACATGAGTTTTAACACCATTGGCAGCTATAACAATCAGTTCAACGAATGCGAAGTAACGATAGTCCATAAACCCAATGAGAAACCTACAGATGAAAACAAGGCTGAGCTTCTCACATGGCTACCGCCACCAGATCCATGGGAAAAGCATCAAGATGTACGAACCCAGCGGGTTGATGGAGTTGGAAATTGGCTACTGGAGGCGAAAGACTTCCTACGATGGAAGAATGGTGAAGATGGGTCTGTCAATCCTGTTCTGCTCTGCTACGGGGATCCCGGAGTGGGCAAGACCTACCTTAGGTAAGAAGTCTATCATGTCTTGAGAAATCGCATATGTGACTAACCGAATGTCATCAGTTCTCTAGTTATCGACAGTTTATGCAACGAGACGGCTGGGCAGAGAATCCCTGTGGCCTGTTTCTACTGCCATCACATGTGTCAGGATGGGCAACCGATAACAAACATGCTATGCGCCGTTCTTAAGCAGGTTCTAGGCAAAGCAAAAACGATACCCTGGGAAATAACGGCCTTTAAAGTGGGACAGGAAGATACGGGTGGCCGAGGACTTTTGGCATCTGATATCATGCAGATGCTAAGAAGAACCCTTGAAGGACTGCCAAAGGCATTTATTTGTATTGATGCACTCGACGAGTTCCCCGAAAAGCATTTACCTGAGCTTTTGGACCGTTTGCGTTCCATCGCCCGGGAATCAAAAAACACAAGAATATTTTTAACCGGCAGGCAACACATCCGTCATGAAATCAACAACCGAGTCATTGCTGGGGTATGGACTATAAGTATACATTGTAAAAAGGAGGATATTACTTGCTATATCGAGAGGCGATTGAATAGAGATCCCATGCCTGCAGTGATGGATGAGTCTCTCAAAGAAGAAATCATGAGGCGCATTCTAGATAGTATTTCAGAAATGTAGGTAAACATGGCGAGAGCCGTAATCCGTCCTGGGTTTTTTTGTTTTTTTTACTAAAGGTGGCAACCATACATAGATTTCTAGTGGTTTCTTTCACACTTGACAAGATCTTGGAACAAACTACAATCCACAAAAGACGGGAAAAGCTGATATACATGACAAAGGGGTTGGGTCTGGATAATGTTTACAGTACGACACTCGACCGGATGGGTTGGAAAGATTACAAACAGTGCGGAGACGAGTTAAACCTTGGCATGAAAGCTCTGATGTGGGTATCTCTAGCGAAGCGAAAATTGACTGTAGACGAACTATTACATGCATTAGCTGTCGAATTTGGGGCCACAGATCTGGCTCCGGACAATCTTCCATCGATTGATGTAGTCCTACGCAGTTGTTTAGGACTCGTAACTTTAGGCACCCCCTCAACGACGGTCCATCCCTCAACGACGGTCCATCTCGTACATTATACTCTCCAAGAGCATCTTATTAAAAATTCTACATTTTTCGAAGGCGCCCATGCGATGATGGCCGAGATCTGTCTTACCTACCTGAACTTTGACCGCATTAAGAAGCTTCCATGTGATCGCCGCCCAGATTCATCAATGGCTCCTTTCCTTGAGTACGCCTCTTGCTATTGGGGAACACACGCCAAAGAAGTGACCACAGAATCCGTGAAGTCACTAGCGCTCAAAATTCTCACTCAATATGACTCCCATATATCTTCAACGCTGCTTCTATTACAGAAGATCAAACCCGGCAGAATTTCAACCTGGCATCATGCTGCGAGCGGATTCACGGGGTTACATGGCGCAGCTTTCTTCGGTATCGATAAAATTGGAACTGCATTGGTGGATATGAAAGATTGGGGTATAAATGCAATGGACGCTAAAGGGAAAACACCACTCATATGGGCTGCGAGAAATGGTCATCCCAAATTAGTAGAACTAATATTGGGTCAAAAAAGTGTTAAGCCTCAATTGAAGAGCCGCTCGGGCAAAACACCACTATCCTTCGCGGCTAAAAAGGGCCATGAGGAGGTGGTACGGTTACTGCTTAAACAGAAAAAGGTCGATCCTAAGCTGGCAGATTGGGATGGCCAACAACCGCTCTCACGGGCCGCGACGAACAAGCACTGGGGGATAGTAAAGTTGTTACTTTCGCAAAAAAAACCGGTCAATCCTAACTCACTTAACGACTCTAGCCAAACACCGCTTTTCCTCGCTACGATGGATTCGAACAAGGAGATTATAACACTCCTACTGCAACGAACAGATCTAAAACCCAACTCACCAGAAAGCAAAGACCAAATACCGCTTCTCCAAGCTACCCTAGATCGAAACGACGAAATAGTAGAACTACTGCTAAGAAGAGAAGACGTAAATCCCAATGTACAGGATATTGAAGGTCAGACACCTCTTTTCTACGCAATCCGCCAGGCCGACGAGAAGTCAACAAGGTTGCTATTAAGTCGGGAAAACACTGATGTCAATTTACTGGACAAATATGGCCATTCACCGCTCCTGTGGGCAGCTGATATGGGTCATGAGAGCATTGTACAACTCCTACTAAACCGGAATGATATCAAACCTGATTTCCCTGAAAAAGGTCAAACACCGCTTGCGTTAGCTGCTCTTAGGGGGCATAAGGGAGTAGTCAAGTTGCTGCTAGACAGAGGAGACGTCAATCCCAATTTGCCCAACACAAACGGACAAACACCGCTTTTTTCCGCCGTTAGTCACGGCCACGAGGGGGTAGTCGAGTTATTATTAGAACAGGGACAGGTCAGTCCCAATCTTCTGGACGAACTCCAACGAACACCTCTTTTTTATGCTGCTATTCATGGGCATGAGGGAGTATTCAAGTTGCTACTAGAAAGAGAGGGTATCAATCCTGACTCGCCCGACAAATATGGGCAAACACCTCTCATGCTGGCTGCTGAACGAGGGAATATGGGAGCGATAAGGTTGCTACTGGAGCGGAGTGACCCTAAACTCAATTCTACGGACAAACAAGGGCGAACAGCATTTTTGTGGGCAGCTAGGGCTGGGCGTGAAGAGGTGGTAAAGTGGTTTCTGACACACACAGATGCTAATCCCAACATATCGGACAAAGACAAAAAAACGCCATTTGTATGGGCCGCTGAGAAAGGACATGGAAATGTAGTAAGGTTATTACTGGAATGCAGTGTTGGCGACCCCAATTGGCTAAATAAGGATCGACAAACACTACTTTTTTGCGCCGCTGGGAAAGGTCAAGAGGAAGTAGTGAGATTACTACTCCAGCGGAGCGATGTCGATCCAAATTCATTGGATATCCATGGACAAACGCCCCTTTTGGCTGCTGCCGGAAATGGGCACGAGAAAATAGTACGGTTGTTATTAAAACGAGAAGACATAAAACCCAATTTGGCCCATAAGGATGGACGAACACCATTAGCATGGGCAGCGCATAGAGGATATGAGGAAATAGTCAAGTTGTTACTTGGCCGGAAAGATATAGATCCTGAGGTGGCAGACAAGGATGGCCAAAGAGCGCTTTTATATGCTGCTGGGAAGGGGCATACAGAAGTTGTGAGACTACTACTGGAGCGGGACGACGTGAACCCCAACGCACCGAACAATCGCAACCAAACACCACTTTTACATGCGGCTAGAAACGGGCACGAGAGAATAGTACAGCTGCTCCTGGCCTGCAAATATGTCGACCCAAATTTTACGGATGACAGGGGCCGAACACCATTGATGTTGGTGCCATACCCGGAACATCAGAGAATCGCGGAATTGCTTTTGGAACGCGAGGATATTAAACCTAACATAGCGGATCAGGACAGTCAAACACCTATTTTATTGGCCTCAAAGAATGGGCAGAATGGGTTAGTCGAGTTATTACTGAGCCGCAAGGACGTCGACCCAAATTCACCAGACAAGGATGGTCAAACCCCAATTTTGCTAGCGACCAAATATGGGAATGAAAGTATATTGAGGTTGCTATTAAAACGAGAAGATATCAACCCCGATCTTCCGGACAACTCCAAACAAACACCTCTACGGTGGGCTGTTGATCAGGGTCTTGACACAATGGCGGAGCTATTTCTTCAACGTGAAGATGTCAACCCTAACTCGGTAGACAACGATGGCAGGACACCGCTCTCGCGGGCAGCTCAAAATGGCCATGAGGGGATAGTGAGGCTACCCCTGAAACGGGAGGACATTGATCCCGACTTGGCAGACAATCAAAACCTCACACCTCTCGCATATGCCTCAAGGAAGGCACTTCTTTCGCATTCTAGCCACCGAGAAGTCTTTCAGTTACTGCTTAAGCATCGTCTGAACTCACGCCCATTGCCTTCGTTTTCCGAGTCAATCCATATTACCTGCCCATGTTTACAGCCAAAAATTGAGGGCTCCTAATGACATGGCCCGAGCGTGCAGCGTGCTCATAGCTCCACCCTTTTTTGGTTTTTGCAGGTTTGTCATTTCCTCTTACCGTATTGGCCTCCTGGTTTCTAATGTAATGTATAATAAGTTTAGATGATCTTTTTTTTTTTTTCCTTACAGCTTAGCTTGTTTCAGCCAGTCCTGTGCCGTAAACTCAGAACGACGGGTTACCTTCTAGGGATCAAGATATCCATCTAGCAACAGCGGGCAATCTACCACAACATCGAAAAATTTCACATTCACATTGGGGGGCGGGAGGTAGATAGGCCCGTAATTTTTTTTTCCTTTTCTTTTCTCTTCTCAATTCCTTTACTCAAGCCCTTCATACCTATTCCTGTAGATTAACATACTTTCCCACATTTTTCAACATTTTATTCTCCATCACTCGCAAACTTTCTAAGTTTTAGCCGTTTTTGGCCCTAACTTTGCCGCAGTCCCACAAACTCTTTGTCCTATATATATATATTTCCCCCTCACCCTCATACTTACTGCATCACACCGCACTCCGTCCACCACCACCGGGATTCCAAGCCATGTTTAGTTTTTCCTACGAAGCACTACCGTATTCCTCCGAAGCGCAATGATTACTCATACTTCTCCCCCCCCCTTCCTCTAGTCCAATAATTAATACTAAGAGCCCATGCCAACCATTCTCCCCTCCTTAAAACGGGAACATATGCCGCCACGACGCGATACCAAAGTAGGATACTGTAAGTTCCACCAATCTAAAACTCATCCTAACTCGAAAGCTGTCTCGTGCAAGAATGAGGTGAAGGAAGGTTGGAGTGGAGGAATTACGGCCCGGGTTTATAATACAGTACCGTAAGTTTGTGGGAAAGGATGACCGGTCTGCAGTTTTTTGGCCGCCGTGGGGGAGGGGGGGGGATTGATATGATATGAAGGGCTGCGTCAACCGAATCACTTCAGGGTAAAAACATAAGTTTTTTTTTTTTTCCATAAGAGGAGAAAATAAAAAAATAAAAAAATAAAAAAAAAGCTTTATTCCTAACTTACGATATGTTTGCCAGGTCTTGTCTTATGGAATTTTTCCCGAAGGAAAGGGACAATTTTTTCTTCTCCGAGTGTTGACTAACTTATGTAATTTAAGTTGATGGTTATGTTCTCTTAAGCACGATATATACCCATGAGCACTACACACAAACAAACCCCCTAAGTATATCATACTCCCAAGTTTAGGCACCAATCTCTATTCGCCGCCTCCACCGACCCCCCGCCTACCGGCCGCTCCACAGCCCATCACTCGCACCACTCACTTCTGCGCAGGCAAAACCTCCCCAACACACTCCCCAAAGCCAACACCCACCTTCCTACAACCCCCCGCGAGAACAACCACGTCCCCGTCCTCCAGGAACCGCCTAACCTCACCGCTCTCGCCAAGGGCAACCTTTTGAGTCCCGTTCGCGGACATTTCCAACAAACTGCCCATGCCCTGCGTGTCCGTGCCGGAGATGGTTCCCGTGCCGAGTAAGTCCCCGGTGCGCAGCGGACATCCGGTGACCGTGTGGTGGGCTATCATCTGCGAGAAGGAGAAGAGGAGGTTTGAAGATGAGGTTTGGGAGATTTTGTGGGTGCCGGAGGGAGCTAGTTTTTTTCGATCAGCTGGGAAACGGATGGGTGGAAGGGGGGGGTACTTTTTATAGAGACTGTGAGCGGAATGTCATATACACTCTCACTATTCGATTCCTGTAGGTAGGGTAGTAAGGGTACTTTCGTCCCCCTTTCCAACGGCCGAGCACGCAGCGGTTCGAGTGCATCCATGAGGACTACCCACGAGGAAATACTCGTTGCAAAGGACTTGCTAGTGAACGGTCCTAGAGGGATGTACTCCCAGGCCTGAATATCTCTTGCTAAACCACCACCAACCACCCGTCACCGCAACCCCTCATAATCAGCCCTCCTTCTTCTTCTTTCTTGCCTTGCAACACCCCCAAACAAGCAATGAAAAAAAAAAAAAAAAAAGGCGACAAAACCAACCAGACCAATCATTCATAACCACTACTCCAAACAAGTACTCCCCCGCTTCATCCACACCGACAGAGCTCCCCATGTCACTATCTTTCCCAATGAACGCCGCGAGCTCTAGCTCAAAATCCAGTTTCCCACACGGTGCAAGCACCGGGACTTTCTCCGATCCCGCGGAAGCGGGATTCATGACCTGTCCCCGCGGCCTGCGTACCCGAGTACCGCTAACGACCACAGACGAAGCCCTTCCGTGATATCCCACGGGTAAGTGTTCATAGTTCGGCTGCATGGCGTTCTCCCGCCCACGGAATAACGCACCGACGTTAAATGCATGATTCCTACCCGCGTAGAAGTCCGTGTAATCGCCAATATCCATTGGCAAATGCATTCTGACTTCCTCCTCATTGGTATTTATCAAGCACTTCTCCTGTGCCTCCGCATTGTCCTTGAGGATCTCCGGATATGGCGTATCGGACGAAAGCACTTGCTGCAAGTACCCCCGCACAAGACGGTGAGTGGCGCGGCCGAGCGAGGCGAAGCGGTTTAGGGTTTTCTCAAACGTGAAGACTTCGGGCTTTGTGAACTCTGGCAGCTGTGAGAAGCCGGAGACAGAGGTGGTGGAGGTGAAGGATTGTAGGTCTAGGACGTATTCGCCGATCGCAACCGCCGGGCGCGGGGTGGGGTTTGATGGGGTGGAGATTATGCCGAAGGGGATGTTGTTTACGGAGAAGTAGTGGTCTGAGGGAACGGGTAGCCAGGACATTTTGTTTGGATTTTATTTTTTCTCTAACTGGTGGATATAGTTCTGATTGATATACTGGTATTGATAGAAAGTATCGTTGCGGTAGTGAAGTTGATCACATCTAGTCCTGGGCGTATACCGCGGCTATTCACGGCACTTCAACCACTGTCCGCAACCCTCCCTCCCTCCCTCCCTCTCTTCACAAGCAAGTGCGAGTAAGGTTAGCTACAGTACCGTCGCATGATCCCGTTAACCCAACACTTCACCACTACTTGTAATTCTCTGACGTTCGTGGACACAACTGCTATTACATACCACCAAAATCTTGAGGCTCCGGCCCATTTT
Source organism: Choiromyces venosus 120613-1 (assembly GCA_003788595.2). NCBI lineage: Eukaryota > Fungi > Ascomycota > Pezizomycetes > Pezizales > Tuberaceae > Choiromyces > Choiromyces venosus. Next base: position 263,995 of record ML120432.1, read on the forward strand.
CTGCCCGTATGCAATAGCAGCTGCGTTCACAGACGTCAGAGAATTACGAGCACCCCATAGGGCCCTCTCACCGTTACCAGAGCATCCAGCGCACCCCCCAAAAAAAAAAACCTGCAACCCTAAATAGCTTGTCAAGCCCAACTTTAACCATGCTCCTGCCTCTCCTCAGGGCTGAGCTTACCTACAGTTCTCGCACACAATCAACCACCCTCCCTCTGTAATATGACCCAGATCTAGAACACTCATATCATACATTTCTTCGCTTTCGCCCACAGCACTGTCCTTGTACGGCCACATCAACGTCCAGCTCTCCATCCCCATCCAACCGTACCGTATCGTATCATTCAATCGCTCGCATGCACATTAACCCGATGAAAAGTTTCATCATCTTTTTTTTGCTTTTTTATATATGATACTGTGTTATGTGTTGAGTCTGAGACATGTCTTACAAAAGTCCTCGGCTTGCAGTAAAGTTTGTGGAACTCGGACGGGGCCCTGTCACAGGTGTTTGTGGATCCATGGTGGCGTCCCCTTTCTTTCTTTCTTTCTTTTTCCACAGATGGTCGCTGGGTGTGAGGCTGGCTGGCGAAAAGCGCAAGCAAGCATGAGAGAACTTTTGGATTTCCAGGCCGGGATCTCGGTAGTCGGGGGTTGTGTCTCTTGTCTCTTCTTCTTTCGGTGGGAAAAGGAGAGAAAGAAAGAAAGGAAAAAAAAAAAAAGAACGCTCGGTTGAGGTTTTGGTTTGAAGAAAGAGTGAGAGGGCGAGATAGAAGGATGGAACAAGAGGCAAATTCGAAAGTGGTGATGATAAACCCTTATTGAAGAAAAGTTTTTTTAAAAAATAAAAAAAATAATATTGTATGTGTACAATTCTCAATTTCCCCAACCGTCATTAATGAAGGACTAAGGAAGAGAGTGAAAGAGAAAGAAAGAGGTTTTTTATCATACCATCTTTCTGCAACAAGAGAAGAAAGCCACCTAATTACACTAAAATAACAAACATTCAAAAATGAGGGTACCCTTTATATAAAAAAGAAAAGAAAGAATTGGAAAATAATATCAAGAGAAAAGAAGTAGAATGACACAGATCAAAGCATGCCAATAGTTAATATTTACACCCGAATTAATAAGAACCCACCACCTTCCATACACCTCTCCCCCCTTACCCCCAGAACCCCTTAGCCTCCCACCCATTCGTCATTGTGAAACTCAAAAAAAAAAAAAAATATCGCGCGTTTAATTATTGCGATGAGCAGGAGTCTCATCCGGACCGGGTGTATAAATCTCCACAGGGCCGTAATTCACAGCTCCCAACTCCGAAACCCGATGAGGATTCTCACTCATAGGCGGTACTCCAGCAATTGGGGCCTTATTGTCCCAGGCCGGTGCGGCAGAAGGAACGGTGGAATACCTCGGGTCTTGATAAACCGGGGGGTGCTCCAATCCAGGAGTTTGCGAATTCATTAGCGCGGCTTCATGAGGGTTGACGCTAGCGATTTGCGCACCGGTCTTTGTCTCGCCAGAGCCCTTCTTGCGGCCCACAAAGAAGAAGAGGAGGCCGATTAGCGCGAGGGCGATCACACCACCAATAACAATACCAGCGATTGCACCGGGTGAGAGCTTCACGCTACCGTTATTGCTGGAGCTTCCGGTGTTGGAGTTACCGTCAGGGTTCGGGACAGCACCGCCTTCGGCGGGCCAGGGCTCACCGGGTGAGAGGGCAAAGGTGGCCTTACCAGCTGCATTTTTAACCGTGACGAGTGGGAAAGTGGAGTTATCACTATCTTCTATTAGCATTTTGAAAGCCACAGCTCCTGGATGGGTTAACATACGGGTTTATGCCCATGACCATCTGGTAATTGATGCAACTGCCTGGAGCAGAGCAGTAGAACCAAAGTGGTTTTGTGTCATTGATTTTAATAGTATAGGTTGGGGGCTATTCTTTGTTAGTAACCCTCTTTCCTCTCTTCATCTCCCGCATTCCCACAGACGGAATAAACATACCGGATCCAAGAAAGCGTCCATGGCCTTGAAACCGGACCATAACGCAACACCATCTTTGTGAATCTTCTCCCATGGCTTACACGGATACTCAGGATCCATCCTAACCACCGAGTGATTCAAAGGGTAAAACTGGAACGCTAGAATTCGTTAGCACTAACAATCATTAAGCCGGCTATTCCTTTTCTTCTTCCACCCTTCGATAAACAGCAAAAAACTCACAAACTGTATCCCCTGGGTTTGCAATGACGATATCCGGAGTAAATTTATGGTCTGCCTTTCCTACAGCGACAATATAGTTTGTCGAATTTCCTCCACTGCCCGAATTTGCCTGAGGGCTAGGCGAGGCCACGGCCTCCCTCCACGCAAACGCCGCAACAGCAGCCCCAGAAAGTAGCCTCCTCAACATGATTGTCGGTCCGTTATAATGTATCGTAGTCAAACTTTAAATCCACCTCCACAGCTCTTTCTCTCCCTTTCTCTCTCTCTCACTCTTGCCGTCGAACCCGGGGATAAAAGTTTATTGGATGAGCCGAAAGGAGCTCTTTTGATTGTCGCTAACCTCCAATAATGACTTGTGAAACGAACGAAAGGGGTGGAAGGAGAAGATGAAATTAATGGAACGGGAAAAGAGGGAAAAAGGTGTGGCAAGTTTGGAGGGGATTGTGGAGTTTTTATCAACTCGCCGGCTGGGCAGTGATTGGTACCCTAGCTTACAGATGGGAAATTTCAATGGGGGGGGGCTGCGTGTGGGTGGTGAGAGGAGACAAAGAGCAGGGTGTGTGAGAATGCTTTCAATTGGACCTTCGACTGATCGTGCCTGCTGCTGCGCTGGTTGCCTACGCCGCACGGTGTCTTTTGGGAAATGGTGTTGGGTGTGTGTGGTGGTGCTGGTGGTGGGTAAGCACTAACTCTCCCAAGCCCACAAGTTTTTTTTCCACACATCTTGACCCATTCTGGGATTCAATTCCCCCTCTTAATATAGAGAGAACGCAGGCTGTGCCGTTATCAATACCATAACAAGCAAGTAACTTTCCAAGAGAAGCCCTCATGGGGATCCTTTTTTGTATCGGTAGAAAGCGAAAGGAAAAAAAAAAAAAAAAAAGGTCGAGATATCGTGGCTGCCCGGTAGTTTGGTCTTTCCACGATACACATCCATTTTCTGGGCTTCGATCTGCCACCCTCGTCTCCTCTCAAGCTCTCAGCCTGGTTGACAGTTGTGATACAGTTACGGGTTGAGTGGAGTACCGTATGAGAGATCCTTTAACTTGAATTAACTTTACTTACCAATACAAATCCATGTAATTAAGTTAAGTTTAGCTTAGTTTGTTGTCCCATTACCATATTATGTCTCACATATTCGCCCGTAGATCTACCTCAAATGGACTCCCTCACTCTGTATCGTACGGTGGTCAATCGACAATACCGGATCTAAGCCCGAGGTTGTTATGGAGCTTCATATTCATTGAGAGCAGATATTTAGAGACCTACTCATCCTCCAACCCATCCAACCATCCAACCTACTCTTCATCATCCTCTCCATCAATTCTACTATCGTGCGTTATCATCATCACCATCACCATCACCATCACGCTGGTCACGATAGCATACATGGCGCAAATCACAGCTACACTACGAAACCAAGCCAAGCCTCGCTTGGATAACTCGCATGCTGTATTGTGGAAAACAGGCAAAGGCCCGGTTTACACTTTCCTCTCCTACAAGCTGTATCGTACTGATCTTGATTGATTGATTTCCAGCTTTGCTTGCTCTGCTAGCCATCCATCCCTTTTCCGCCATCTGTGGCACTAACAGGGGTAGTTTCATTAACCAAGTATGCCACTTTGGAAAGAAAAACGCCCAGGAATCGCTTCCTTGCTTGATCTTTTCTCCATCCTCCTGTCTAACTTTATCATGGCAAACTTGAGGTACAGACAAAGTACACAATGACACAGCTATTAAAAAAAAAGGGGAAAAAAAAGGGAAAAAAAAAGAGGGCTATATAAAAGCCAAGTAAACGCTGCGGATTATCGTTCGTGCTATCGTACTAATAGCAGCACATTATTAAAGAAAAAATTGTGTGTATATATATTAAGAAACAAAAAGATCCAGCAGATGGAATGAGACATAGTCTACCCCCAACCACTCTTCTCACTCTCACTCTGTCACTTCACTCTCTCAGCTTCCCAACCTTAGTAAGCAAAAGAAGGAAAAAAACATAAAAAAATTCATTATCAGCTTACATTCTACATTGGACCTAAACCCTGTACTCGTAATTTTCTGACGTTTGTAAAAACGACCGGGTCCGCATATGCCGCCAAGACACCGCGCCTATGACCCACGAAAACACGAAATACAAGTACATTTTTATGAAAGAAAGAAGGCCTCCCGGGAGGTTTTAAGAGGTCTGACTTAGTGGGTTGTGTGGGATTTGACCTCAAAAGCTATAGACTATTACCTTTGAATTTCCGGATGGTTCTCTGGTTTTTTCCAATTTTTTAGGAGTATCCTTTCTGAATATCACGGATTAGGATTTCATAGAGCACTTTAGGAAGGGGAACTTGTTACCAATGTATATTTCAGTCACACTCTTGATATTTATGGCTTGCTACTACTGATGCTATTTGTTCATCTATTAAACGCAGGTGTATGCGGACCCGGTCGTTTTTACAAACGTCAGAAAATTACGAGTACGGTGATAAGCTCACTCAGTCATGTCTATTACCACAATCCCTAGCAAAAAAAAAAAAAAAAAAAAGGAAAAATAATTAAGGGTGTGTGGGAGTTCAACTCAACTTGAACGTGTATGATACGATAAGACAGGTACGGTAATACAGGCCCTAACGTTAAAGTTTTCACTGTGCTTATTACTTATGGCTATATTGGGATGGTTTACTCCGCCTTGTCCCCCCCACCCCCATAGCCAGTTGCGTCTTGCAGCCCTACACTGGTCTGGTCTTGTCTGGATTCTTTCCCGCTGCCTCTCTCTCTCCACTTGCCTCTCATCTCGCTTTTCCTCTCTCGGTGGTTATGGTGCCTCGTTCGCCAGAATGTTTATTTAATTTACCATTCTTCTTCTCCCCTACGATACTGTACCCTGGTTGCTGGCTTTGCTCCCAGAGCAGTTGTTCCATGGGAAGCGAGGGTGGCACAAATATCGTACAAGTATTATACTCACTCGTCTTTGCCAAGAATGCCTCCGCAAGCCGAAAATTTGGTAAGGACTCCCACAAAATATCGGCTGGCGGAGGTATTCTTGGCAAAGACGCGTGAGTTACTGTACAGTAAATTAGATGGGGTTTTCGAAAAAAAAAAGGCACTGCACGATTCCGTATCATACCGAAGTCTAACTGTAACCACGACTGTACGATACGAGTATGGGAAAATGCACTTGGCCGCTGCGACACCGGTTTTCATGTATTCCTGCTTTGCCCGTATGATACGCTGTGGTTGAGAAAAAAGCCAGTGGAATTTATTGACATATCATATCACCCAATCTAGCGAGCCCTATACGGCAATTATTAAGTTGGCACCATGATGGTGGTACCTTAATGCTTACCGGTAGTTAACAGAGTTTATAATTAACAAAAGGGACAGTCAAAATGGTTGCACAAAGATAGATTAATAGTAACATCCAAGCACTTGTATCCGAGTGGAGAGAGAGAGACCACAAGAGAGAATCAGAGTCGCCTTCACAAGAAAACCTTCACTTGACGAATAAAAAGCCTCACTTCCCTTCTTCTCTGGCATAAGGGTCACGGGTGGCCCGCGCACTTGATTCGGCCTTCCTTCCATCGAGAACAAAAGAAAAGTGCGGTCCCTTTGTCCCGTTTCCCGGGATTACCGTATGATATGCAGTCTTACGTACTCCCAATCCACTGTCTGTATTCGAGTATCCAATTCCAATCGATCGAAATCCCTACAAGCACAATGGTAATGGTAGCAAATGATATGATAGCGACCTCGGTCGCTTCCGATAAGTCAGGCGAAACACTTCCCTTAAACTCATGCAAAACAAAAAAAAATACAAACATCGCCTATGGCACTTCCGATTCTCCATAACTAACTTTTCCAAAAATACGGTACTGCAACGCCGCAGCCCAACATACAAAAGGCCGAAAAGAAAAGAAAAAATCGGAAGAGGCCAACCGTGGCGGAAAGTGGAGGAGTATAAGTGTTGTGAGAATTCCGCATTACTTTACTTTACAGCAATCATGATAGGGACCTTTTTTTTTTTTTTTTTTTGCTCTGCTGTGCTGTGGTATAGACGATGCAGTGCTGCGCTGCGCGACAGCAATTTTGAAAAAGCCAACTTACTTGTGTGGTGGTGGGAATGGTAGCATGATATCCCCCCCCCCCCCCAAGGGGGAAGAGGGCTACTTACTGTACCCACAGGCTACCAATACTAACCCAAGCTAATAATATGGTACAATCAACTCCTCCTGCGATTACTAACGTACCGTATTAACTCGTATAATCCACTATCTCTGCCTGGTCTCTAATCTCCGTGTTCAGAGACAAAAACCTCTAAGAAGGACTAGTGTTTTCCTCATACGGTAAAGCCTGAGTGTGCTGACTGTGTTGGATCTCATTAACTGGTATTCGCAATTCTGTTAACCTGTCAAACTAAACCTATCATGGGCTGATGCGCGGATTGACGGAGATTAGAGGTCTGGCGGAGATAGTGGATTATACGAGTTGATACGGTAGTCATTGAAGATTTTGTACTGTTTTGTCTTGCTTAGTCGTGCTTGTATTACCAATGTACCGTTCGCTAGTCATAGTGGGTCACTCGCTTGGGGTCGGGGATGGGTGCCGTAAGTTAAATTGGAGTGGAGTTGGTTGTTGTTAGAGGTTATGTGAGGGGGTGGGGTATATACCGTATTATCTTGAATAAGAGAGAATTGTCTCAGGACGTCAAGATTTGCCTCTCTAAGTAACGCGTTGTTTTTTTTTGCTGTTGTTTTCTCCCGCCTCCACCTTAATAGGAAAGACAGACGTCCTGAGACAATTCTCTCTTATTCAAGATAATACGGTAGGTGCGTTGCATGGGGAGTTTTCGATGTTAGGATAGGAGGCTTACTCCTTATGCCCGGGAGGAATGTTCTAGAGTATTATTATATGGATTTTTATAATGTTTGCACTTGTGGTTGTTTTGATATGGTATGGTGGCGGGTGGTGGATGATCGGCCGGGACGTCGAGTCGAGTACAGTACTCGAGTACCGGTAATTCTCTTTCCCTTGGATTGCATTAGAGTGCTTCTGGACTCCCAATTGGGTTGAAAGGAAAATTTTAAGTTGGCCAAGACAGAGACACTATTTCCTTAGGGGGATAGCCAGGAGGGTTGGGCTGGACAGATTTCTTTTTTTCTTCCTTTAGGACCAAAGTTTCTGAGAACACAGACCTATTTTTGCAAAGATATTGCTAAAATAGGGAAGCCCCTGGACCGTGCTGAACTTAAAAATTTCCTTTCAACAACCTAATTGGGACTCCAGAAGCACTACTGGAGGATTATGGGGTGATCACTCTTTTCTCTCGCGCGATATCTGGATCTAGAGAGTTGCTTAGTCTATAATATTATCAACCTCCTCGACATAACTTTTGCCCTTTCTTTTTCTTCTGCAGCAATATTATTCCATAACCCCCGACATCTTCTTCAAACCCCGCTACCGGTTATGGTATCATACTTTAGTAGAAAAACACCAACCAACCACTCCCCAGCCGAGCCAATCCCCCCAGGAACCATAATACGCTATTACTACCAACCAAACAAACACCCCGCGCTTATTTCCAGAACCTCCCAAGGACCAAAGGCCGATATGACAAAGACATCTATCATTAGCCCTCCCTCCCACAAAATATGCAATACAAAAATACGCCACCACCCCAACCAATCCCTCCTCTCATATCCTAACTGGCCCTACCCTGCATTTCCATGCTATGCTATACCATGCCATCCAATACCAATACCAAACCCGTGCTAAGAATTACACATCAATGCGGACATCGAATCGGGAGTGCTGGGATTTTGCGCTGTCGTGTGCTTTTGTGTTTAGGAGTTTGATTAGATATGATGCTGTAGCATAGGGTAGGTATAAGAGGCGCTGACTAATGGGTTTTGAATGTTGTACTGGTACTCTAATTTTACTACTGTAAGGGGGCTTTGTTATCCGCTGCCTATGCCGGGCGTGGCGCCGGTGCCCGGTTAGACGGTTCGTGGGGGGTCACTCGGTTTTCGATCCCTGGTCGCGGTTTTTGGGTTTTGGAAAGTGGTTTTGATCACTGCGTTTTTGTTTGCGGTAGTGGATTAGCTTCACGGGGTGGTGGGGGAGGTGTTCTTGAGTGTCGGAATTTGGTTGCGAGAGAAGTGATGTATTCTACGGTAGGCTAGAGATTGATTGAGGATTCACGGGCTTTGATAATGGACTATTACTAATTGGGATAGTTTCACGATACCGGTATCAATTCTTCTGACGAAATCGAGCTACCGTAGAGTTTGTTATCAGAGCAAACAATTGATCTTCCTCCTTCCCTCCCTCTATTCTTTAAATCCTACCCCGCCAATATCTAACCTCTGCCACCGAACCATGTGAAAACAGAATCACGATAGTTTTACTTTACTCCGCGGACACCGATCTCGGATCCACAATCACAATCCCCCTCCTTCCTTCCTTCACCCCTTCACCCCTTCCCCCCAACTAATGCAAAGCGTCAAGCGCATCACATCGCACATACGGTACTCGAGTACAAAAAAAAACTGCCCCTCCCCCTCCAACGGCCCGAATTCGCTTGAACGCACACTACCGGTACTGGTAAGATACACACCTCATCTCCTGCTATTCTAGCCCACAGCGGTCGGAACCTTAACTGGCTAACGGGATTTACTTCGGTTCGTGGTCTACACGCCCGATATACCGTATATACCAATACGGCGTGATAGATAGCTACTTGCAGGCTAAGCTCTTTTGGGCTTGGCGGGCATGGGGGTCACTCGTAATGGAGGGGCACATTGGGTTTCGGGGGATGAGAGGAAGGTTGGTTGCTTCTGCTTGTGTGGGGGAGGCTCTGAGGTTAGGAAAGGTGAGTGGTTTTGATATGATGCATTCAGCGGGGCGTGGCGGGAGGTGCTTGTTGATCTACAGTGCAATGCTGTCATTCGGGTGGCTTCTGGGATGATGAAAATTTAATAACGGACGGTTTGGCCGCGCAGGCGTTGATACTTCTTTTTTATTATGCTGTTTTGTCATCTTAACTAATACATAAAACCGAATAACAGGGAAAAAAAAAACAAATCGATAGTACTACTCCCCCCGCCCGCCGACACCGGTCCCAATACTCATCCTTATGCCCCCGAGCTCATCTAACCTCGTAACACTCTCCCCAGCCCCCAGCCCATCCCTATCTTGCAGCAGCCCCTCATCCTCATACTTCCCAAACCTCCTCTGCACCGAATGCCAAGCCTTCAACTTCCGCAATGCCCTCCGCTGGGTATAACAAGCCCAAATGATAAACACCGAATATGTGCACCTTCCCCCTCCCCACTCTCATTAAAAAAAAAGAAAAAGGTAGCCATATGCATGAGCAAGATTCGAGAGAGGACTTACAAAGCAAGCACAGAAAACAACAATGTCATCTTCGGATTCTGGCACCAAAGAAAGCGACTCCGGAAGTCATGCGGGCACATCTTGTCAATGATCCTCCTGAGTTTTCCAAGGGCAACGCTCTGGTAAAAGCACGCTGCCAGCCAGAAGAATGCCAGGAGGGTATTTGCGAAGAGCGTTATTAGCGGGTGTAACCGAGAGGTTAGGTACAGGTAGACTTGCACCAATGAGGCGACCAAGGATGTGGTGCTGCAGAGGATGTTGATGATCAAACGACTTTGGTTTAACGTTAGCGAAGTCCAAGATGGAGGGGGGGGCGGGGCGGGAGAGGGGACTTGGAAGGCCTATTATGAAAGGTATTCCGGATATACGAAATATCATATGCACTAATCCCCAGCACACAGAGAATGCACAGGATCTGTATAGTCCACAGCCAGATCGTAGGCAGGGGACGCCAGCGAGAGTCGAGAGTCATCATTATCGGCGAGCGGAAAGGTATGAAATTGCCCTCAATCAATCAATCTGCTCGAAGCGAAGGAGTAGAGTAGAAATAGTAAATTAGTTTACCTCACCTCGAGGATCAGACACGGGTTTTGTGAGAAATCAGACACTATGATCTGTGGTCTTGGCTTGGCTATGGCTGTTTGTTTTTCCTTTGTTCTCTGTTTTTGGCTTCTTACCGGGAGGGTATCTCAATGGGAACCGGCTATTAATTAACAAAGGCAGCGGTGTATCGGTAGGTTCTTCCATCCCTGGTACTGATAAGGCTTATTTGGTATGTATCATGGTTCGTCAGAGGGCGATTTGCTAGACTGTGTTGTGATGCCGTGCTTCAAGGGGAGCAATCATGTACTCTCACTCGCCTCTGAATTTGCCAAGAAAGTAACAAGGGAGCCAGGTATGATACCAATGCACGCAACTGCGGAAAACTCCTCGAGCACTCAGTCTGGGCTCTGGACTAAACCTCCCTGCGGAACTACTTAGGGAAAACATCTTACTCCCGAGAAGTAACTTAACGACATTAGGGAAAAAATAACCCACTTCATCCCATCGTCCAAACTTTTTATATCTGCGGTAATTCACATCCTTAAGAACCAACCAAACCAAAAAAAAAAAACCCATGCTCAATCAAAGCAAAGCATGCTCACAAAAACGCACAAACTTCACTATCCAACCAGCTCACGATAGACCAGTGAATACAGGTAGCTAGGTAGGTAAAATGCTGAACAAGTCTATATTCAAACAATACCAGAGGAAAGAAATTGTTAAATTCCCTAGTTAGAGTCATAGAGTAATTGTTAATACGAGAGAGTAGTAAGACTTGAATGCAATAAGTAACTCAAGGTACATGATTTGTTTTATGATACCATGCTTACAGGACTTTTCATCAGGTTTGAAGGAAAGGGAAGGGGGGAGAAGGGGCTAGAGCGAATGCAGCTGAAGAGCAGGAAGATATAAATACAAGAACATAACATGAGCCCCCCCCTCCCCCTTTTAGCAACCGGGATTCCCTCCTCTGCTCCTAATATCACCCAGTTGGAGCTTTTCTCCGTCGACCCGAGGCTATGGGGATCAGCTTAAACCCATTCATACAACGCTGGGGGGGGGGGTTCATACCACGCTTGGTGCTTGACTTGGCTTCCTCGCCCACACAATCCTCCTCATCCCTAAACCCCAGCAATCCCCAAATCATCATCTCAGCCTGCGCACGATTAAGGCGGCCTAGAAAGATCATCTCAAAGACCAGCATCAAAACGTGATGCGTATCCCACTCGCTCAGCGCGCCGCGAGTGTCCCTCTCCCACTTTTCGAACTCCGCCGTGCCCAGGAACGTCTTGTAAAGGTGCGGAAGACAGGCCTCGAAATTACCGAGGTCCCTCGGCAGCCCGGCGTAATGGCCTGCAGCGGCGCGCGCCAGCATCTTCAAGTCCTGCAGTGGCACGGGCATCGTTGCGGCGGCGGCGGGGAGTGAAGGAGATGGGAGTCGGGTGTTGTCATTGTAGTTGCCGTGATGGTGGAAGTGTACCAGGTTTAGGAGTTGGGTTATGGTGAAGGTGGGGAGGAGGGAATAGTTGTCTAGCAAGGGAGAATGTGGAGTTCCTCTGGTGGCGGTGCTTGGTTGGTAGAAGGCGCCAGTCGAGGAGAGGGGTGGGGAGTTATCGGATGTGGTGTGGGTGGCTGGGAGCGGGGTTGTTGGGAAGGGGGTACTGGCCGTGGTCTTACTATCGTTGGTTATAGCGGGTGATGATTTGTGAGGGAGGTTTATCAGGCTGGTCTCGCCGAGGGCGGGCTTTGGGATTGGTTCTTTATTGACTCTCAAAGTAATTTTAGGGACGGTGGGGGGAGGGGCGGAATTATCCTTCTTCGGAGAATCTGTGGAACTGATTGTTGAGGCTTTTTTCTTCTTTGCCGGTGGTTTGGGCTATAGACTTGTTTAGCTTGTGTATGAAAAAAGGGGTAAGTATAGAGACTAACGTTACGCATTTGATGATAGCTCACAGGAGCTCGCTGTGATTGTCTCCCGCTCCGACGAACGGATGAAGGAGCTGCAACTGGAGATTCTCCAGAGGTTGAGTCATTGCTGGGGTTATTAGATTGGGGGGAGGCTGATTGGATAGTTGGAGGACTCGAACGCTTCATGAGGTATATTATTTTGTTTGCCGTGCTTGATAGAGCTTGGGTTCCGGATATAGATTAAATTGAGGACCAAGATAGATCACTGCCTCTTGGTTGTTTAGGGGAGATTGTGGTGAAGTAGAGAGCGAAGTATCATAAAGTAAAGGGGTGTGTGCTCTGCTACAGATTGCGTGGCCATCATTTACTGTCGTGGTGTGAGAGAAAAAGTGCAAACGTAAGATAATGGTGTAAGGAGCTTCCTTTGGAAAATTCTCACTTGCCCTCTGTGCAAACCCTTTAGTGTTATGTTAGGTAGAGGACTGGTTGAACCCTGGGCTGGGGGTTGGGGCTTGTGCTTTCTGGAAAAAAAACTTGGGTAACTTTTACGCCCATAATTCAATCAGATGTATGAGTATTTTGACACTTCATCAAGCTTTTATGTCTTGTGAATATGGTTAAAAAATCTTTTTCTTGGAGTCTACGTTGTAATAGAAACTGTCTGGCGGGCTCACGTCAGCTGTTCACAACATCTCACTCGGAAAAGTGTAGTGTTCGGACGGTAAAGTTATGTTTTCATAAGCGCACGATAACCTCACCAACCGTCATTACCCAGTCCAGTTCAGTACCAAAAAAAACCAAAAAAAACCAAAAAAAACCAATTCATGAGTTCCCCAGAGATGCCACCGGCAAAGAGCACAGGAATGTTTACACATGGCAAATCACACAAACCAGCGAAAAAACAAAAAAGCTCAGGGGACGTTTGGCAGGCCTCATTTTCAAATTTCAGCCATCTCAAACGCTAATTTAGAGCCAAATCACCTTTTGAAATGTTGGGCTATTTGACAGGACATACATTTGAAATGAGCATTGGGGGGAATTTGAGATGACCATTTCAGATTGCTGTTTTTTTTTCTCTTCTGGACTGAGACAATCTAATTGTGTATATAATATATTTCTCATACCATTCGGATTGGTATCAAATAATAATAGAACCTTAAGAGTCCTGAAAACCATTCACTTTCAACAGTACATATTGTAGCAATCCTCATTCATCTTGGCCTGGTGTTACAGGGCTGTGTGCGCAAGATGTTAAGCTACTTACAATCCATTGATCTTGTTTCCTTCATTGTAGATATATTTAACCTTAAAAGTCTTCCTAGACTCTCAGTTCTAAGAAATGCCACATTCAAAGTGCATCCACCCTTCCTACCAACGCCTACGCCAACAAATCCAACAAATTTTAACCCCTTTGGACAAGTCTACTAATCTCCAATTTCAGATTTGGTAATTCTTTGAAAACCTGCTTGGCAAGGGGGGAAATTTGAAATTCGGAATTTGAAATTTGGTCATCACAATTTCAAGCGGAGCATGTCGGATTCTAAAAATTTGAAATCGAGGCACGCCTAACGGCCCTAAGTTTGATAATACTTCAGCGGACGAAGGTGAGACAGCCTGTAGTTACGTCCCTTTCTACCATTTTTCAACATTGTCCTACTACTCCTCCGGCACGTTCCACCTCTCCGGAATTTACATCCGGCAGGATCCCCCAAGAACCTCAGCTATGCCTGCATCAATCGAGTCTCTACGGGTTGGTGAGGACACTCATCCCGTCTCATCTGATTTTACACCTTCCAGCTCGGCCTTCACCAAATTATCGGCACTCATCCCAGGCGAGAACAAACTCCGTTACTCCACTGCTGTCGACCTCGAAATCGACACTGAAGGGAAAATTGAAGAATGTCTTGAATCAGAGACCGGTTGCTACATGCTTGTTACCGGTGTCGCAGAACATATGGTTGAAGCCATGTATAAGGTATTGGAGGAACACGCTATTCGGAGAGTGGCCCGATTCACGTACGAGCAAACAATGGAATCGCTCATTGTCAGGCTGGTGCCTGGTGCTCCGCAAGAAAACGTGAGCGGGGATTTCTATTATAAGATCCGCAATAAGGTTACCAACATTCCCGGACATTCAGAATATTCTTTGTGTCCTGTTGGGGCCACCACACTTCACTTTCCGGGTGGCAGCAGAAAAGTGGGTGACGAGGGCTTCAAACCACTTGATACCCGAGCATATGAGGACGAGTGGCCATCACTCGTGATCGAAGTGGGATACTCGGAAAGTCTACCCGCCCTGCGGTGTGATGCTCAGTGGTGGCAAGAGAACTCCGGAGGGCGAGCTAGGATGGTGACCATTATCGAGATTGCTAAGAACCCAAACTCGTTGCGGTTGGAGTGTTGGGAGATGGTTCTAGATCCTAACCGCAGGGCTACCAGAGATACCAGGCCATGGAGGCCGGGTTTCAGCCAATGCTTTGATATTGATCATGCTGGAACAGTGAGCCCAGCCGGACATGATCTGGTGATCCCATACCGCACGCTCTTTAATACATCACAACAAGGTGACCCTGATATTATATCTGTAGGGGAATTATCAGAATGGGCACTGGTTATGTACCGTCTATTCAGGCGTCCACAGCCACAGGCTCAATAAGATGAGGTACCTGATAGTGAAATAGAGAGAGTCGAGACAAAGGCATATTATCCATTCATTTTCATTTTTTTCTTTCACCTTGTCGGGACTTCATTGTTATTGCGAATGATCCGGAATACTGCATAGCAAAATCATAGATAGATGTGGCTAAGGCACTTTCCCGCTTTTTTTACGTTTCTGGATAGGTCTCGTTGCTGGACTGTTTGCTTTGTCGGGAAATGTTCTTGCCGCCCGGTGCTGACAGTTGGGTTTGGATCCTGTGCCCACTTGTATTTTCTCGTATGCATTGCTGCTGGAATCATATTTGCATTATGGTGTTAACCAATAAGTTTACTCCTGTTTGGTTGCTTTGTCTTAGTCGGGTAGGAAATATCACTCGTGAGAAGTATGTCATAACAAACTGTACTAGTATAGTCTGTGAGGTAAGTAAAATTGTGAAGCGGGGTTGGAGAATGATAAATATAGGGGGATGAGTGTTTATTGACGGGCGACTTCCTAAAAATGAGTACGCAATGACCTTCCCAATAGGATGTATTATAGAGCTTACCGTTTAGCGGTGTCAAATACGGTACACAACTCCGTGGTCGAATACTCCGACTTTCATACCACGCCCTACTTACGATAGCCTCACACCCAAGGCTTGGAACTTGTGGGAAGATCACTGCTCTTGCAAGTTGCAACGCACCCACTCCAGTAAAGCAGTCACAGGGAAAGGAGTTTGGGATGCGCCGGGTAATATTAGCTATAAAGTTACTTCCAATCCACCTACGATCTCCTCTCCCTGTTCCTTCACACTATCCATCACCCCTCACCTGTCCGCCCGTGCGTCCTCCTGGTGTCCTGAGCGGTGGTCCTCATGGGCAAATAGACATCTTATCCTTGTGTACTGAACGGTGGTCTGATGTGGAAATGGGCATCGTGTATGCGCGAGATTTTCTTGTCGTGCCTACAAGATGTCCATTTCTACATTAGACCACCGTTCAGTACACCAGGATAAGATGTCTATTCCTCCTTCACCAAAACACCGTCCAGGCCCAACGAATGAGTTAGGCGAGGAGACAGCGACCGATCCCGTAGACTCACGCAGTCAACCGTCGCCCGGGTGGGAATCGTCACGAGAACCAACACTGCGCGACATTGCGCGATTTGGGCGCCAAGGTCAACCGCTTGGAGGCTACGTGGCGCCACCGCGACGATCAACAACGCCAGTTCGAGGCTGTGGTCCGTGACGAGTTTGCTTCTTGTTGTGCCTACGAGATGTCAATCCCCACATCAGACCACTGTTCAGTACGCCAGAATAAGTTGTCTATTTCTCCTTCACCAGAGCACCGTCCAGGCCTAACGAATGAATTAGGCGAGGAGACAGCGACCGATCCCGTAGACCCGGGTGGTGTCGTAAAACCTCGAGCTTTCAGAGCGACTAGACTGCGTCCTCAATCACCTTGAAGGTATGAACTCTTGACCATATGATATCCATCATCATACTAACATAGGCAGAACTAAGAACATTCCCGGGCATTCTCGTTTTTTCCTTCTGCCATGTTGGGGCCACCACGTTTCACTTTCCCGGTGGCAGGAAAAAAGTGGGTGACGAGGGCTTCAAACCACTTGATACCCGAGCATATGAGGACGAGTGGCCATCACTCATGATCGAAGTGGGATACTCGGAAAGTCTACCCGCCCTGCGATGTGATGCTTAGTGGTGGTTAGAGCACTCCGGAGGGCGAGCAAGGATGGTAATCATTATCGAGAATGCCAAGAATCCAAACTCGCTGCGGTTGGAGTGTTGGGAAATGATTCTAGATCCCAATCGCAGAGTCACCAGAGATACCAGGCCATGGAGGCCGGGTTTTAGCCAATGCTTTGGTATTGACCATGCTGGAACAGTGAGCCTAGCGGGACATGATCTGGTGATCCCATACCGCACGCTCTTTGATACATCACAACAAGGTGACCCTGATATTATGTCTGCAGGGGAATTATCAGAATGGGCACTGGTTATGTACCGTCTATTTAGGCGTCCACAGCCACAGGTTCAATAAGCTGAGGTACCTGATAGTGAAATAGAGAGAGTTGAGACAAAGGTATACTATTCATTCGTTTTCATTTTTTTCTTTCACCTTGTCGGGACTTCATTGTTATTGCGAATGATCCGAAATACTAAATAGCAAAATCACAGATAGTTACGACTAAGGCACCTTTCCCATCTTTTATGTTTGTGATAGGTCTCGTTGCTGGAATGGTTGTTTTTGTTATAAATCACCGGCGATCACTCGTTCGCTTTGGAGGACTTGCGTGTATCGGGATTTGGATGGTTGCACAAGGACATAGGACATAGGGCATAGGATGTTTGGGCGTGTCACAACGTTGAGGATTGTTGTGGGAAGCTTGCGTGAGTTTCGGGCATGTTTCTTATTTCTTTATGTTGTGTTCATTCACTATGCTGGAATCATGTCTATAAGCATTGAGATTCCCTGCATTCGTTTTTGGGGAATCGCCCTTCAATAAACTTTTTTGTCCTCTACAAAGATACTTTCATATCCGTATCCGCTGCGGATAATTTTAAAGCTGTGTGCCGCCACAAAAGGCGATTTGCAAGTACCAGATTCGTTTTTGAAGATGATTTTGACGCTTTGCACTAGTTGTTGGCTTGAGACACTATCCAAATACAAGTCTCCGGCATGATGAACCCGAACACAGGGGGGTCAAAAGAGGTGGCTAGCAGGGGTCTTGGTAGGTATGAGCGGGGGGAGAACATGGGGATTACTTGGCCATCCCTTCGTTCGTCTTGCGTTTTTCAGGCCCAGGCACACCTTAAATAGTGTTGTAGATAAGATCTTATTAGCCTAACGAGAATAGGTAAAGAAAGGTCAAGTCCGCCGTGGCCGGGCCAATAAATTAGCAGAGAATATCGACGACCCACGCTCGCCACTCACTACTGGTATTGAACCTCACTACCGAATTAATAATTTAACTTGGGGTGTGTGTAGGCTCGAAAACGAACGAAGGGATGCCAAACAGCCCCTCACTTTGGATTTACTAAAAATCCCTAACCTTTGCGGATAACGGATAAGAATGTCACGTCATAGATCCAACTTACCTCAATGTACGGTACTCCCGCGGCCGATTTGAAGCACGTATAGACCATGAGGGGGTTCAACAAACAACCCATACAAAATCAGCATTCGCCAAGACATTTTGTACTGTACACTATCCGCTATCAGGCTTTCCGTCCATCCGTCTTCTAACACCCCGCCCGTGCGCAACCCTACCGTTTGTCAGTAGCAATCACGACATTGCATAATTAGTGTGTAGTAACCCCCCCCCCTCCAAAAAAAATCAAAAATCAAAAATCAAAAACCTGGAAACCCGGAAACCCAGAAAGAGACAAATTCAGAAGGGTGTAACTTAGGGCCTGTTCGGGTGATACTTAAAACCAGGGTTTTGAACTGAACTTGGTGGTTTTTGGAAAAAAAAACCCAGAAGGGTGTTTGGCAGACAAAACAAAGCCATAGTTATGATAGTTTGAACTCATTAAAAAAAAAAAAAAAGGAAGCCAAAATCTCGGGTTTGAAAAAATTAGCAAACTGCCTCTGTCGCTTTCCTTAGTGACAACCCATACCGTGGTGGCAACGCTAAAAGTTGCCAAGATGGAAACTGGAGAGTTATAGAAAGATGCACCAAGAGAAAAAGAACTATGGTGTGATTGTACTATGATACTATAAATAGATAGGTTAGAGTTGAAATTTTTTTTTTTAACACCTCAAGTCCAGCACGATCCAAACTCAAACACAAAAAGTTGACGACAATGTCAGTCTCGATTCTTTCCACTCTCTTACTTATTGCCCAAGTGGCCGGTACAAGGTCCATACCCTTGTATGTACGGTTTGTTAGTAATTGTAAGTTCAGGCCCGCGTATGATGTCTTGAGAGTTTATTACTTGTTAAGAGTAAAAGAGAGAGGCTTATATAGACTATAGCCAACCACTTCTGCTAGTGGTGTTACTAGGGTGGGAAAAAAAAAAAAAAAAAAAAAAAAAAATTTGGTCCCCCTCCGGATGCCGAACGCACCAAAAGTTTTCTCTGAGCCATAGTCTAACTTGCAATCTGAGTTGGCGTAACAACTACGAGTACAAAACCGTGGTTAAGAAACCTGCTATTATTATTCTCTGGCGTGGTGGCAGCCGAACAGGGCCCTTATAGTTGACATTCTCGATCCCCCCCCCCAATCTGTGTTCAGGTTTCGCAGCTTTTTGGCGCGGTTAATGAGATTGGGTTAACCCCAAACCTTTTTACCAAAAGGTAGTATAGTCGGGAAGCTCTTGTTGTGATCCCGACCGGTACGATAGTAAAAACATCTCGACAATTGCCACCTTTTCTTTCCTATACGGTATAGTCTTACTGGATTCCCACATTTTCAGAGAAAAAGAGAGAAAAATCGCGATACAACCACCACTGGCAAACCGGCATTTTGCCAACTCACCACCACCCACACCAATTCCTCCGGTACAACCAGAGTTTCCACTGAAAGTACAACACCACCCCCTCACACACGATACTCCTCCCTTAGGTGTAGAGCCAATCAAAGCTCTGAAAACTAAGGCTTCCAAACACCCCAGGAAACAAGTTCCGCCCAAAGACCAACTTGATTTCCACCACAATGTCGGCTCAGGGCTTTCACCCTTACAGCAAAGCCACCATGGAGAACGTAGTCCTCAACACACCCCTCCCACCATCTCCCCTGGGCCCCAGAAGCCCCACCAAGAGCCCGAGACCTTACTCTCCCTCCCTCCTGCCCCCGGGCTCCCCCCACGGAGTGCCCCTCCAATCACTCCTCCCGATGTTTTCGAGGATCGAACACACGGCGAGCTGCCCCAACAAAGCCATTAACGTTGGCAACAGAATCGTTGCACCAGGGAGCACCTTCCCAGCCGTCCGCAGAGAGCTAGGCTGTAACGAAACCTGCTATGTACAGATGGCAAACATGGCAACAGAACACGCCCCCCCCATCAACGCCCCTCTCCCAGGATTCCGCACCTCCCTCCAAAAGGTTTTCGGAGACCAGGCAGTCGACGTAGCAGACCCTGAGGCCCTAGCACAGCTCGCGGCACAGGCCTCCACATACCACCCGTCCCAAGAGAGCCCAGTTACGGTCTCCCAAATCCCACCCTCGTCCCCCCCGGAAGCACAGATGGACTACGAACCAACAGTGCAAGTACCGGACTCACAGAACACCCAGGACACAGCAATGGCCCTGGGAAACAGGCAAAACACGGACAGCACCGGCATAGGAGACAGCCCACACACCCCCACCCTCCAAACACTAACGAGAGGGGCACACTTTTCCTCGCCCCTCGAAATAGGACCAACCCAGAAGGAGGTCCCGGGGACTGACTCCGGCAACTTCACACTGGAACAAAGCGTCTTTACCACCACCACCCCAACACCAACCCCCTCCCAGAAGGGGAAACAAGTAGCAACCCAGGAAAGCCCACAGACCATCTTGGCCCCCCTACAGGCCTATACCGGGGAGCACGAACCCATCGACCTAACCACAGAAGCCCTAGTTCTGGAACACATAGGAACTCCGTCGGACATGGTGACCAACAAAGCAATGGGCATCCTCCTCGCAGCCATTGAAGCGAGCATAACCCTCAAGATGACAGAAATGGAAGCAAGAATCATGGCAGCGATAACTGCAAACACAAAAAAGGGGGACAATACCAGCAGACCTCCCCAAGCACCCAGACCCCAGGCCCCAAGAGAATCGAGGCCCCAACCGCCTCCCCTAAGACCCACAGCGCCGGCAACAAACACCCACAAGGCAACAGCCCAGACAGCTCCAGCTATCCCAAGAGAGACCCACCCCAACAACACCAAACAGCCCACATCCAAGAAGCAGACCTACGCGGCGATGGCAGGAGCGGGAATCGACACCGACAACTTTATGTTGGTCAAGAGGAAAGGAAACAACAGGAGGGAGAAGGGCCCAGGCGCATCGACCCCGGACCAAGTACCATCCACCCCATCCACCCCGCACGCGAGACAAAGATGCCTCCTGATCCGCTCAGTAGAAAGGGGCTGGAGGATAGGAGTAGCCGGGACCACACCCATCCAAATAAGAAATGCGGTCAACGCCGCATCTAGGGTCAAATTCGCCTGTGCGGAATTCAATAGAAACGAGGACCTAGTCCTAACAACCCTCCAAGATCTCCCAGCGGAACCAGACCTGCAAGACGAGGCAGCCATCACCAGGGCCCTAAACGGAATCCAGATTTTCGGCTTCAGTATCACCACAGACATCCCCTCGGTGAACATAGTCATAGATGGAGTACAACTAGGGGAGGAAGATTGGGCCCCGAAAGACTGGGAAATCAACGCCCCAAACTGGACAGACCTGGAAAGAGAAATCTCAGATTTCAACCCAGTCATAAGAGTCCTGGACCGACCTAACTGGATTAGGTCCCCCACAGCACTCAAGGCGGACAACAAGCCCAGATCATCAGTAATCGTATCGGTCGAGGCCAACGAATGGGTCACGGACTCCCTGAAAAAGACCAAACCAGCACTGGCCCTCTACGGACAAAGATGCACCTTCCGGAGATATCTCAGACAAGACTCCTCCACCTGCTGCGACAGATGCCTACAACTTGGACACCATGCGGTGCATTGCCGCCTCAACCCCACATGCAAATTCTGCAATGGAGACCACTACACCAAAGACCACCACTGTACGATCCCCTACTGCACCAAGGGAAAAGGCAAACCATGCTCCCACACCATCCGGAAATGCCCCAACTGCGAGGAGTCGTCGCACTATGCTGGGGACAGACAATGCCCCAGCAGGACGAGGGCCAGGTCGCCCAAGGAGTACAGGGGAGACAAAGCCGAGGAGAGAGAAGAAAGCGGAGAAGCAAGCAATATGGCAAGACCGCCCAACCCAAACCCCCATGATTAATTATGGTGACCACAGATATTATTTTTCACAACGTCGGCGGGTCCATGAACGTTGTCACAGAGTTACTTAAGATCTCACAAAAACTTAAACCAAAAATTATTGCACTAGCAGAATGCCCACTAGAAAACGATAACTGGATACACATAGAAGGTTACACATGTTATGCAGACACATAAGCAGTACGATATGGATGCGCCACATACATCAGGAACGAGTACGTTCATATGTTCGTGGTAGAAAGAATAAATACACAGTACGCCACCCTATGGACTGGGGGGGCAGAGATAACACTGGGATACCAGAGACCAGCAAGCTACATAAGCGCCAACCCCGAAAAGAGAGAAAACCTGACCTTTGATCACCAGAGCGAGTGGCACAAAGGACCTAACAATTTGATAATAGGAGACCTAAACGCAATCAACCCGGCTTGGTCGAAAGGAAGGGAGAACTATGCAGGAAGGCACCTAAGGAAGTGGATGGTAGAAAGAGGCCTGGAAGTGGCCAACCCCCACACCGTTACGCACCCCCCCACTGGGAACAAGCCAACAGGGACCACGATAGACCTAGTAATCAGCGACAGACACCACGAACTCTGGGTAAGCCAACTCCAGATACCGTCGGCACACCACAAAGCGATCTCGGTCAAAACAGGCATCAAGTGGAAGAAAACGCTGGACAAACCACTCAGATACGACAGGGCAGACTGGGAAGCAATCAGAACAGCCCTCATGCAACTGGATGAAGAAGAAACACACCCCGGGAGGATCCAGCTTAAACTATCGGAAATAATCCAGAACCACACTCTAGTAGCCAAAGGGAACGGAAGGGCCTTCTGCAGTAAAGAGCTGGGAGAGATGAGAAAAGCGCTCCTAAAGAGAATAAGGACCGAACCCCTAAACCCCACTCTGAACAAGGCAAAAAGAGCTTACCGAAAAGAGATAGCCAAAGCCAAAGCCAAAGCCAAAGCCAACGGGGAAGCCCTCCAAGAAGAGAAGGACCCAGATTGCTTCTGAACCGTTAGACCAAAACAATCCAAGCAACCCATCCCAGCCCTACACAGAAAGGATAGAACACTAGCAGTGGAACACCCCCATATAGCCCAAGAACTGCATAACGAACTATATGGGGGAGAGCACAAGAGGCCCAGCCCCCGGATAGTGGCCAATTCAGAAGGACTGGACATAGGGATCCTGGATACGGCGCTCAAGAGCACCCCGAACGGAGCAGCAACAGGGCCGGACATGATACCCTCACGCATGATCAAAGAACTAAGGAAATGCAGGGAAACTCTCTTCTTGAAAATGATGAACGAGGCATGGAAGGAAGGAATCCCAGAAACATGGAAGGCGAGTAGCACAATCCTAATAAAAAAAGAAAAAAAGGAGTCGTACATGCTCGCCAAGAGCTGGAGACCGATACAGCTGCAATCCATCCTGGCCAAGGTCCTGGCATGGGTAGCGGTAATAAGGATCGCCAAACTGGACATGCTGGAAGACAATATGTATGGGGGAAGGAAGAACAATGGCACCACAGACGCCATACAAACCCTCAATGACATAGTCAAGACTTCCAAAAAGAAATACACCTGCCTCATCACGCTCGACATAGAGGGAGGCTTCGACCACCTGAGAATGGAAGAGGTATGCACCGCCATAGGGGAAAAAGACCAACACCTAAGCCAATGGGTACAACAATGGGCATCCAGGAGGACAACCTACTACCGCTTCAATGGAAAGACCTCGAGGGCATACGACACCGACAAAGGAACGCCACAGGGCTCGCCCCTATCCCCGATCCTATTCCTGATAAGTGTAAGGAAGATAGCAGCCACGGAGACGGTGGTACAAAAAGGAACAAACACGAGACTGCTGACCTATGTCGACGACATCCTGGTAGTAACAACCTATGACGAGAAGGGGCAGGGACAAAGAGCCCTCCAGGGGACACTAAACAAGGTCCAGAAAAAATGCCAAGAACATGGATACAACCTATCAGCCCCCAAAACTGAAAGGATACACATCAAAACCCCCACCGGCTTCCACCTGCACCCGAAAATAGGAGGGACAGAAGCAAAAGAAAAGGAGGTAATGCGATGGCTGGGATACTTTATATCCCCAGACTTCAAATGGCAACACCACATACAGCACTGGGTGGCGAAAGCACAAAAAACGAGCCACTTCCTGAGGGCCCTCACGAGCAGATATGAAAAAGGAGGACTCAACACGTGGACAACCATCAGACTCCTACAAGGGCTAATCCTACCACAGCTGACCTACGGGATAGCAGTATGGAAGAACAAGGGCGACATCGAAGCGGCTCAGAAAAGGCTAAACGCGATAATCAGAGCGGCCCTGGGACTGGAAAAGAAAACACCACTTACAGCCATCTACGCGGAAATGGGGATCGCCCCCCTCAACCTCTATACAGAACACCGATACAACCTCCTAGCCCTAAGGGCCCAATGCCTCGACAGGCACACGCAATGGACCAACAAATGGGCACAAGAAACCGGAGCCAAAGGAATCATAGAAGCAGCCCACAACCTCAAACTGGGAAAGAGCAACCTAAAGGAGCACTTCCTAGAAAACTGGGAAAAAAGAATAGGAGAAGAAAGCAGACGGTACTGAGGGAAGCCCAGCAGGAGCTACAGGCACTGGAAGGAAACAACCCGCACGGACTTCAGAAGACTGCTCTACCTGAGAGCGACAGCGGCCTGGCCATACCAGGACTGGAAAGGAACGAGGAGAAGATGCCCGTGCTCCAGGGACATCATAATGGAGGAACACCTGAGGGAAAGATGCGGAGTGGTTAAACCCACGAAAGCCAAACTCCATAAAAAAGCAGACCAGGCGGACCTCCTTGAATGGATGGACACATGGTCAACCGAACTCAAAGCCAAGCCAAAGCAAGAAGAAAGCGACGGGAACACAGCGCAAACGGCGGGGGCGAGCATTAACCTCCCCATCTCCCAACCCACTCAACAACTCCAAACCAAGGTACCTTGGAAAAAGGGCAGCATTCACTGCCCCGTATGTGGGCAAGCCTTCAGGAAGGACCAAGCAGCACGGCTAAAAGCCCACAGAGACAGAAACTGCGCCTGCAGATGAGGCGCGAAAGTGAGAAGAAGCCCGAGAGGGGGCAGAGGAGTGGCGGGCCCGGCGACCCAGGGGAGCAATGCTGGGGGGTAGTATTTCCTAGAGTACACGACCACTGGGCATGGAGATGACGGGGTGGGTCTCATTAGTAGTAGGAATTTCATTAAGTACACGACCACTGGGCACGGAGGTGATGGGGTGGGTTTCCTAAAGTTGATATATTTCCTTAACTACACGACCACTGGGCATGGAGGTGACGGGGTGGGTTTCCTGAGTAGATAGATTTCCTTAAGTACACGACCACTGGGCACGGAGGTGACGGGGTGGGTTTCTTGTTAAGGAGGAATAATTAGTTGAGGAGAGAGATAGGAAGGAGGGAGGGGGAGTTTCTTTTTGTTAGGGATTGGGCGAGGAGGCCAACGTGATGAGGGGAGAAGAGGGGAGGAGGGGGAGTTTCTTTTTGTGGGGACCGGGCAAGGGGACGGCGAAAAAATTGGGCTAGGCATAAGGCGGGGCGGAGGAAATTTTTTTCTTTTTGAGGGGGCCCTTGGCTGGGGGGAGTATCTCATGCCGGATTAGCTAGATTACGATTTAGTTCGTAGAAATGGGGCGTCGTACCCCCAGGCTAGAAAGAATGAAAACCAAGGTTACACAATTGCCACTTTCCTACCCTAGTGGGTTAGGGGTATCTTGGTGCTACAGGGGGGTTCACCCAATCAACACCCTTTGAGCGATTTTCACGATGGCTTCAAAGTCTTTATTCTTACCTTAGGCTCACGCCTTTGGCTCACTTTCCTTTGTTTCGGCTATTGATATGCCGCCCAAGATATGAGCTCCTATGAGAGCACCACTGCTGGCCTCTTCAAAGGCATTTTTTTTTGGAATTATATTTTTTTGTTTTTTTTTGTTTTGGCAGACGGCTGGGACTACAGCTCGCGGTTTGAGGAGCCTCTTGAGGTCTGAGTCCATACCTTCTTTATCGACACCGCCTAGTACAGACACGAACACGATTCTGATAGCCTTTCATTCTTTTTTGCGATTGTTTCAGATACCCCCTTTTGGGGACCCACGACCACCTTTCGGCACATAAGACCCAGGAGTTGAGTTTTTTATTTCTCCTGGGCAATCATCAGTGTAAGTCCTGGGCAACCCCCAGGCAATCCCAACTCGAAGGGGTGTCTTCACCTCCTCCCTCGGGGGGATGGCTTTGACCCCCAAAAACCATCACCCACACCTCGGAACTTCTGATAGGCGTATCCCGGCAGCCTTGGTGTGGTTACACAATATTCGGAAGTCCTGGCTTACCCCCAGGCATTTACCAATGGGGATTGGTGGCAGCTGGGCTAGGCTGGTTTGGGGTAGGGGTGGGGTGCGGGGGTCTAAGGAGGCGAGAAGGTGCTTTGGAGGCTTGCCTGAGCCTGTCAACAGCAACACGGCTTGTGCTCGATACCACTGTCAAAGAGGCTAGAAGCAGCTACGTTTGGAGCGGTTACTGTTAGACTTGCGGAAGGGCTACATGGGAGCTGATTTGGACTCTTGTGTTTTACCTTTGCTTTAGGCTTGTTTGGTTTGGCTGGCTGCCGGGGAGGGTTTCCTTTGTGTTTGGAGTGGTTGCGGGACAGCGGGCGGGCTGTTAATGATGCATTTGTGGCAGGTGGCCAGGAGGTGGATTTCTTTCAGGGGGCCCTTGGCTGGGGGGAGTATCTCATGCCGGCTTAGCTAGATTATGATTGAGTTCGTAGAAACAGGGCGTCGTACCCCTGGGCTAGATAGAATGGAAACCAAGGTTACACAATTGCCACACTTGAATTATTCCAAATCTCGGAATATTCTGGGTGGTGAACTAAAAGGGCGACAAATGGATATAGTGCAACAAGTACCTTTAAGTTCACAATTGTTGAAAATAAAATAATAAAAAAAGTAAAAAAAAAATCCGCAGGGAGAATTTGTAAGAAAAAATAAATAATTCACAAAGTGATTCACTTCCCCGTCCAGTACATGAAAGGACGGACAAATTACCCAAGTCATATTTTAACTCCCGAGGGAGTGATATATAATGAAGAAGTGAAACCCAGCGAGGCGCTATAGGGGCTTAGAATCGCTTTCTGTTGTGGCTAGTGGAAGTATTTACTCGTGTCTCCGCGCCAAGAATTGGAGCCCGTTTTTTTTTGGAATAGCGACCGCGGACCCATAACAAGTATAGCGTTGAAGCTGTTTGAAAGAGTGTGGCAGATAGTACTGGTTTCCGGTAAAGGTCATGGTGAGAATAGGAGAATAGGAGAACTGATACCGGTAGCTGTATTGGATGTTTTGTGAAATCCAATAGATTAGGCATTATATGTTGAGTGGGAGCGCATGCCCCAAGAGATCATCGATCGTTTCTGTGTGAACTTTCATGTAAATTTGTTACCGGTCCAGACATGCGGAGGGGGGTAATGGGTTCAATGCTTAACCATAGTATCAAGCTCTAGACATTAATCACGGGCATTCACTCTTGCCACCAGTTTGGAGTTTACCCCAATGTAAGGCTTGAGAAAAGCAGCTTCAACGCTATATAGTTCCGCGATCACTATTCCAAAATGGGGCTCCAATTCTTGGCGCGGAGACACAAGTACTGTGGTACTTGACGTGTCTGACTGAGCCCTCGCAGAGTCTATCTATCCCCCGCAGTGTTGATAATGCGGAATTTCGCTACATCTGGCAAATTTTTAGCGACTAGTGTTAGTGTTGAGCCGATACTACTACCGTAAGAACTCGAATAAACGGACCATGTGTTAGGTAGTCCAAAATTTCCTCCTCCTCTGGAAAAGAGGCAAAAAAAAAAAAACATAGCAAAAAACCTGCTTTCGGAGACAAATAAAAAAGAAAAAAAAAAACACCAGACCTTACTAGGAGAGGCAACTCCAACGTCCCGGCACAAGGTCCGTTTATTCGAGTTCTTACGGTAGCGGCCGATAGATATATCCGTCACGTGCATTATCGCAGCAGGTTGCAACGAAAACGCCCGCCAGATTTTGCTTACCAGTTCCACGTGACGAATATATCTATCGGCCGCGCCGGTAGAAAGGGAGGTATCGTATTGCCAGGTTTGGAAGTTTACCTGATGGCCGGACTCCAGATAGTCTATGCTGGTACACTCAGAGGTACGCAGGATATCAAAGCGGTTATCAACTCAACGGGGCTAAGTGAACTGACAAAAGCGGCGGGATTGTTTTGGCGTATTTTTTTTCTGTCTCCCAGGCGTAACTACTGTTCCACCATACCGGGTACGATGATCCATTCCTACCACTTCTGGTTTGTGGCTGAGAAAGATACTGATAGCAGAATCTTAGCGTGATGTGGGGAAATTCGGCACTATCAATACTGCAGGGGATAGTATGGTACCTTATAAGTTCATTGGAAAAAAAGCTTATGGGTGTTTTTTTTATATTCTAATGGACGAAGTAGAAGAGGAGAAAATATTTGTAAAGAAAGAGGAGAGAAACAAAAACAGTTTATGATAAGGTATGATATAAACCCCCAAAGATATGAAATTGAGTAATCCGCAAACAATCAAGGTCATAATAACACGACCGGCGCACCATATCATGAAAGAGAAAAAGAGAGCAAGATCTACTAAAGCGTAGTCTCAAACCTCACATTACTTCCCCCCTTCTTCCTCCTCCTCACCCTCCTCCTCCTCTTCCTCCTCCTCTTCCTCCTCCTCTTTCTCCTCCTCTTCCTCCTCCTCGTCATCTTCCTCGTCATCTTCCTCATCCTCATCCTCCTCGCCTTCTCCCTCCTCATCGTCATCAAACCCCAACAACTCCCAAATCCTCCCCTTAGCCTCTCCACAAGTAAACTGCCCAGAAAAAACTATCTCAAAAACCAGCATTAAAACGTGATGCCTATCCCACTCACTCAGAGCGTCCTGAGTATCCCCCACCCACCTATCGTACTCCGCCGTGGCCAGGAAAGTCTTATAAAGATGCGGCAAACAGCCCTTCAAATCCCCATACTCTCTCGGCAATGACGCGTAATGGTACGCAGCCGCACATGCCAGCGCTCTCAAATGCTGTTTTGATATGGGCATAGCTGCGGTGGCACTGGGTAGTGAAGGGGTAGGTAAATGTCTGTCATGCCGACGGGAGGTGCGGCCGCAATTGAAGCGGAGGAGGTCTCGGAGTTGGAGGGGCGTGAAGGTGGGGATTTCGGAGTGATGGGGGGCGGGGGTAGAGTTAGTGCTTGGAGTGAGTTGTGGGGATGTGGTGGTGGGGCTTTTGTAGAAGGGGTTTTTGGAGTAGAGGGATGGGGAGTGTTCGAATGTGGTGAGGGCGGTTTGGAGAGGGGTTGTTGGGAGTGGAGTAGTAGTTGTAGTATTACTACTGTTGGTGCTAGTAGGGGATTGGCGAAGGGAGATTGTATGGCTGCTCTTACCAGGAGTATTGGGCAGTGTTTTGGGGGCTTTCGG
Source organism: Choiromyces venosus 120613-1 (assembly GCA_003788595.2). Lineage (NCBI taxonomy): Eukaryota > Fungi > Ascomycota > Pezizomycetes > Pezizales > Tuberaceae > Choiromyces > Choiromyces venosus. The sequence continues at coordinate 293,210 of ML120432.1, forward strand.
GGTAGGAGCGGTCGGAGGAGAAGAGGAACTATCCGCTAGAGAATCTAGGGGACTGGGAGTTGACTCAGAGGGTATTTTCCTCTTTGTTGAATGTTTAAGCTACGGCACTCATTAGCTTTTGATATAAAAAACAAAGAAAAAAAGAGTAAAGTATAGAGACTTACGTAGCCCTCGTGATAGTTCACTGGTGCCTTTAGTAACTGTCTCCCGCTCCGACGAACCGATGAAGAAGCAACTGAAGATTCTCTAGAGGCTAAGTCATTGCTGAGGCCATTGGATTCGGGGGAGGTTATTTGCATAGTGGGAGGACTAAGAGGATCCATGGAATATTTTATTATTTTGCTTGCGGTAGTTGGTAGAGGAGGAACTCCTATTGTAAATTAAACCCGAGTGTGAGATCGTTACAACTTGTGTGTTTAGGAGGTACGGCAAAAGTGCGGTAGAGAGCGAGCCAAACAAGATGTGATGAAGAGGATATTCTCTGAAGGGTTGCCATCAACGTCGTGGTATGAGAGGAAACACTTCAACCCCAATTTTCCCTGGAAAGTTAGCATCAACTCCCTTTAAAACCCTTCTCCCGCACTATTTGGTAGAGGGCTGGCCGATGCTGGGCAGTGAGTTAAACCCGCACCTTCTTGAAACTTTGGGGCGCTTACTTCTATAATAGTATCTGATGTAGATTCCTTGATAGTAAAAATATTCCAACGTCCTGTCAAGCTTTCGTTTCTTACGATTAGGTTTGAAAGTTACTTTCTGAGCGAATTTGTTGTGGAGATGAAACTTGCTGGCGGCCTGATGCTAGTCACTCATTGCATCTCACTCGGTAATAGAGTTTTCTGGTCAGCTCAGATACCTAATCCCTTTCCTTACTTTCCCGACTAGGCACTTTGGAAAGATGTCAAAGCGGAGAAATGATACCCACTAATGGTTTTTATAGCTGATATTAGACACCGGACGCACTGCACTGAATGAGGGTATCATAATTGTAAACATTTCACGGCCTAAAACTATACCCTACAATGGTAATGATATGGTGCTAGAAGCCTTAGAAGATGAATGTATTAACCTCCGACCCACCATCATGAATGATCGAGCTGCAAAATCTACCCAAGAAAAACAGGTTATGAACCACTGATAACAGATTTAGTACGCCTTTAACTAAGTCTCCCTGTGGAAGTGCAATAATTCCATGTATGATCTTTGCATAATCTTTGTTGCAATAGATGATGTGCTGAATGTCCGACACTCGCCCTCCAACACTTGTGACAACATAGTACCGGTACATGGCAACGCCCATCACAACAAAATACCCAAACTATTCTTCATACACATATCTCAATCTCACTCTCCAAATACACAGCAGATTCAGAGATTACCTGTGGGTTGGATATTATGGAGGTTCAGAATGGTTGAAGTTGAGGCAAATAAATAAATAAAAAAGAAGTGAACAACAAAGCTCATTAGCTTTTGGGAAACGGCAGGCGTAGGAATGACTTCCGCCTATTGGCATAGTCCCACGAAGAGCAGTCAGGTATCGATAGGGGGGAGCAGAAGAGGAGATAGGGATTGGGGAAAAGAACTTAAAGCTAGATTGAATAGTTGGAGTGGAGTTTTCGGAAAAGGGGGGAGAGGGGAAATATGTAATAGATACCCGCCATTTTCCATGAAGAGGAGTTGCTCTTTTCACAATACTGCCCGACTCTTGCACCAGGGGTGATATACCACAGGAAGCGATATAGATCAATGACACCAAGAGGGGCGTAATACATCGTCCCGCAAGTTAGAGTAATCCACCCGATCAGGTGGAGATTAGAACTGTTTTTTCTTCTCACAACATTGGCTTTGCCCCCTCGCTCTGCGGCCAGAATAGCAATGGCAATGCTAAGAGAAGAAAAATCTCAGGAGTAAATCAAAAATTCAGCAGCCCAGCTGCCCGAAGACAGCTGGCGTAATGTCCCCCCTCCGATGTGCGATGTAGGGGGAACACTACGAGAGTGCACCATTAATGAGCGGAGAACTCTGCTACAAGGTAAGTATGAGGGAAGAAGAGGGAGTGGGTGGGGTGAGGTATTTATAGTTGAGCAACAGGGGTGCCAAGAATTTCTACATTCGGCCGACAGGAAATGATAGGGTCGAGGGTTCAGATTGGGAAGAGGGTTGTCACCGGTCAGTGCTCTCATGAAATTATTATAAAAAAAGTGGATAAAGTTATTATCATTAAATTTTATCAGACCAAAGGATATTAAACTTTTTTTTCACCTTCACCTCGCCCAGCGGCCAGGAGATAACGAGGGGAAAAAGGAGAGACGTAAAACCCCTCCGGAATAAATCAAATATTATGTACCGGTGCAGGATGTGATCCTACGTGAATTAGCTCTTCATGAGCAGCTAGCCCTATACTATGATATAATAGAAAGTCATTTTTAGCACGGTGGCTCATTGTCTGATATAAGTAAGCCAAGTCGAAAGTATTTATACATTCAGAGCACCATACTGGGATTTCTTTGATTGAGAAAAGTTACTTGGCAGAGGGGTGTGAGGCGTTGGATCTTCTAATCCAATCGTTCCAGTACTGTAGGTTGCGCGAGAACCACCACCACCTAGTATGATATGATACTCGATCATTACCATACCGTAAATTATGTCTGTAAGGTACAGTACTGTAGTAACATATCCCCATTACTGGTGCAGCCATTAAGGAAGCTAAGCTTATCAGCTAGTCAGACCTGCGAGTTACGAATATTCCTGGATGGCATATGCCATTAGTGAATATTCCTTATTTCAATATCTTCGCTATTGGTCTAGAGCAGAGAAAATTGTAACCTACTCAAGATTCAGCAAACACTAAATTATTAGACGATAGAATTAGTGTGCGGGCTTCGTTTTCAAGCCCTTTCGCAATACAGCACCCCACAGAACCCTTCGGCCAATGTGATGAGCGATGCAACCTGTGTTCCTTTTCTTCCCCATCTCCCCTTCCTTCCCTACCCACTGCTGGCCACCCCTTCCACGAACGAATATCCCCTCACCACAGCAGTTGCGAAAACAAACTTCCTTCTAAACGACTTCATAATTATAATTTTGTACCACCCCCCCTTTCACAATCTTTGTAAGTACTCCAATCAGAAGTAACCACTATCATCTCTACCTCCCGAGGAATCGTCGATAAACACCGCACATTCAGTTCCACCGAGAGTTGTAAATCCATAGCAAGGAAGGCGCCATGGCCGGGTCCCAAGCCTTCCTCGAAAAAAAAAAAGGCCACCTCTGGATCCAGAGCTCTAAAGCCCTCAGAAAGACCCCCAAACATAATAACTCTAACGTTCCTACATTGGAAGATAAATATATGCTTAAATCCATTGCCAATGTAGAAACTCAGCTCCGGCCGCCATGGAATTAGTTGCGGTAGTAGAAGCTGTGGGCCAGGCCGTTAGGGAAATAGGTGCTACCATTGAAGCTTTGCTATACCTTAAACCACTACCTTTCTTATTTACCACCCTTACGGGGCTCGCAGAATCTTGGTACTCTGGCATTCGTGAGGGCAGTTATGACATTGCTGTGAGTCCTCAGGAGAAGGGTCAGAAGATGCCCGAGGATGAAGAGTATCCGAGAAAGGAAGACGATGATGACAGCAACATCGACAAGGAGAAGATGGCGCATGCCCGAGGTAGAAAGCGCGTGCCTTCTCCGCTTGCTCAGGCGAGTCCCGGCGGAAGAAAAAGAAAAAAGAAAAAAGAGGACGGAAGGAATACCTCTACGAAACCGGGGAATCAGGAAAATCACAACCCCCAGTTCCGTAAAAGCAGTAAGGAAACTCAAGCCACTGTACTACATACACCCCCACACAGTAACCCCAATAATCTCAAATAATAATCTTCCCTCTCATCACCCCCACCAACAAAAACACAAAATAAAATAAAAACAACCACAACCAACCCCACCACAACCCCCAAGCATAGACTAACCTAAACCATAAGTACCCTCGCCATACGGAATTATACACCAAACACACCACCCAAAGCCAAACACCACCCAATCTCCGAATAGCACAGCACTCGCGCATGGGTCTTAAGGGCGGAAAAAAAAAAAAAAAAAGATCAGCAAAGTTAGGCGGGGAAGTTGCAATGTGGAAAAAAAATGCTGTCTTGGCAGACATCAGGAAACCGAATTGAGAGTATGTAATAATAATACACAGCATCTCCTCTTCCTCTTCCTCTTAGTTAGCTTTTTGTTGTAGTATCATTATCCCCTTTTCCTTACTCACTAGCATTCTACTTTGCCTATTCTTACTAGCATGTATATGTAGTGTCACCGGGCGCACAATCCTCTCCGCACTTCATTATGGATAGTGAGTTTGTGCAACCTACACTTCCTGATCCTCGTTTTGCACACCCAAAGTTTTTCCGCCCAATGCGCGAGTAACAAGCAAAAACCCCCGACACCGCAACTTCGAATCATGATTGAGTCTTTCAAGTTTCATGCAAAAGCCCGATTCACGGCATTCACATCCACAACGTCAGAGTACTGTAGACCTATTTTCTTTTCCCCCCTCTTCTGCGTAAACGCTCCCGCAAACATCTGTCCCGGAAAATTGTATGATAACTGGAGACTTTTTCTCACGGGTCCGCTAATTCCACGGTATAATAATATCACGCCATGTAATGATACCGATTCGAGCCCTAGCAGTATACGAGTGATGGTCCATGACTTCAAATATTTCTGGCAAGAAAAAAAAAAAAAGAAAGAAAAAAACAAAAAAAGCACTCTATAAGCTAAACCAACCCACTTTATCCAACAAGACAAAAACAGCAAGCCACGCTAGACATTCACGACCCTCGCAATATTATACCACCCACCCACCCCCTAAAGTTTAGCCTTCCCACCCTTCCCCAACACCTCCACCTCCTCCTCCTCCTTCTCCTTCTCCTCCTCCACCTTCCCCTTCCCCTTCCCCTCCCACTCTTCAAAAATCTGCAGCGCCCAACCAAGCTCCCTCTCCCTCGCCAACTCCACCACACTCTTCCCGCCCCTGGGGCCGCGGGTCTTGTAATCCGCGCCAAACCTAAGCAGCAACTTTACCGACGCCACGCGCTTCGGGGAATACATTAACGCTCTAAAGAGATGTGTTTTTTCCGCCCCTTCTCCCCCCTGCCCCTCCTCCCCAGGGGCGACACCACGATCATCCACATCCGCTCCAGCCCGCAACAGCACCTCCGCCGCGCGCTCACAGCCAAGTAATACCGCCGCATCAAGCGCCGTTCTCCCCAGCCAGTTGCGAAGATCCGGGCTGACGCCGTTGGCAAAGTACACATTCAGCAAATCCACTCCGGGCGCTTCCACGGCTCTGTGGAGAACGGTTTGCCCATCGGTTGGCAGAAGCACCGACGCGTCCGCGCCGAAACGGAGGAGCAACTCCGTGATCCCCAGCCCCGAGGAGAAGGAGAGGGAGGCAGCGAGGGAGAGTAGCGTCTGCCCGCTCGTCGGCAACGGCGGCTGTGAGGCGCTAGCTCCTGCTTCCAAGAGTAGTCTGACAGCATCAACCCGGCCCATAACTACCGCTCTTGTCAACGGTGTTTCTCCGGTATGTGCTACTCGTGCGTCGACGTCTACCCCCGGCGTAGCGAGTAACATGCGTAGCTCCTCCATGGCTCCCGCGGCCGCGGCTCGGTGCAGGAGTGTACTCCCATCCGCCGCGCTGGGGACGTTCACATCTTTCGTCTTTGACAGGAGCGTTTGCAGGATGGACGACGTGGGGTTGTTATGCAGCCGCTGGGAAAGGGCGTAGTGTAGCGCTGTGTCCCCATTCTCCGGATCCGGGGTTTCCGGCTGCAAGCCCGAGGATAAGAGCAGGTTCACGAGCGGTGGGTGGTCTTTCCACGCCGCCCAGCAGAGTGGTAGTACCGGACATTTGTGCGGCTGCTGCGCTAGTGCGTGCAAGTGCGGGGTTAGGAGGGAGAATAGGCGCGTGTTGGTCTTTAGCAGGGAGTTGACGTCTTGTACCTCTGGTAGGGTTTCGGCGATTAGGAGGAGGAGTTCGTTTGGGAGGGTCAGGAGGGCCATTGGACGGTTTTGTGGGAGTATGGTAGACTACCAGTAGTCTGTTATTCCAAAAGGTTTTCAAAGAATAAAGAAAAAAATATATGGTAAAATACGAGTACTTCGCTGAGTGAGTGATATTCGATGTTTCCAGAAAAAATCAAAAAGTCGGCAATAGCCCAAGCGTCCGGGATAACGGTTTATATATCAAAAGTGGGGTGTCCTAACATCCGAGGCCCCGCAACAACCCGTCCGCCACTCCATGATAAAATAGCATGCTGCTCCCTCCCCTTCCAGTCGTTCAAACCAAGTTTTTTTCTTCACTCTCCGTCATGCAAGTTTTTTTTTGACAAAAAAATCCTTTGATCACTTCACAGCCACTCATTGCCAATTCGAACCTTGGGAGTAACCGCCAAATACCCAGAAACTTGACCAGTTGTTCGCAACCACGTTCTTAAAGCTTACACTTGCAAGCGAAGCTAAGCTACGATAAGCTGTCCAGCGCGAAAGGAAAAAAAAATCATCCGACAGACAAAAGCTTGAGGGAGGGCCCGAGCTCCGTTAAAAAGAAAAAAGAAAGAAAAAAGGGAAAAAAAAAAATGACAAACATAACTAATAGGTACTGGCACCATCGGCCTATCCTGGTGCGCCGTGCACCTCCGTGACCCAACCAATCGGATAACAATCTACGATCCCCGCGAAGACCTGGTATCGCACATCAAGTCACTACTGCCATTACACCTCTCCTCCTCTACTCCCACTTCCTCCCCCTCGGCAGAAACACAATCCATAGAAACTCTCCTTGCAAACGGCACAATAACCCTTGCAAAAACCCTGGAATCCGCGTGTTCCCCCGAAACACACATCCTCCAAGAACAAACCCCGGAAAACCCTCTTGGTAAACAATCCCTCTGGGCGAGCATAGTCCCCCTGCTGCCAGAAACATGCCATCTCTGGACGAGCACTTCGGGAATCCCAGCGAGTGCACAGGCACAGGACCTTAGTGCTAGTGCGAAGGCGAGGTTGTTAGTAGTGCACCCTTTCAACCCGCCGCACATCCTCCCGCTAATCGAGATCGTGCCATCACCGGATACATCCGCTGATGAGGTCGCTTTCGCAATGGACTATTGGAAAGAGAGGGGAGGAAGACATACGCCAGTGTTGGTAAAGAAGGAGACAAAAGGCTTTGTAGCAAATAGGCTCGCTGCTGCCCTATTCCGTGAGGCGTGCAAGTTAGTTGCCGATGGGGTTGTTGGGGTTAAAGAGGTGGACGAGGTTTTGGAGGAGTCGTTGGGAGTGAGGTGGGCTGTCAAGGGGCCCTTTGCTAGTTATCATGATGGCGGGGGAGAGGGTGTTAACGGGGGATTAAAGGGATTCTTGAGAAAGTTTGGGGGCACGATTGATGAAGTTTGGAAGGATGGTATGGGGGGTAGGGAAGGATTGAAAGAGGGATGGGAAGATGTGGTAGTGGGGCAGACGGAAGAGGTTTATGGTGGAGTCACGGAAAGGAGTTTGGGGGAGAGGGATTGGGTTACAAGAAGGGTTTTGGGAGGTTAGGGGGGAAGAGAGGGGTAAGGTTGGAAAGGAGGCAAGCGAGAACGAGTGAACGGGTGTTGCAGAGGAACACGGTGAGGTTATAAGCTGAGATAATGTACGGTAGAGCTAGAGTTTGCGGAAGCAAAAGTTACACAAGAGGAAGAGCAAAAAAATGCAAATCTTGTAAGGATAGGAAAGATAAGAGCAAGCAGGCCATAAGAGATAGCCAAGATGTCTAATATTCACTTCCCACCACGCCAAATGTACAGGAATGTATCATACATAAACTACGCATCAAATTTCACAAGAACTTCACCTCATTTCACTACACTTCACTTTACCAAACACCCAATTATGCCATGCCGGAAATTTTCATACCCCTTCCCGTACCAAATTACAGTACAATACAAGCTATGAAGCCCCCCCTACCCTGCTCTGCACATAAAAAACCTAACCCAACCCAGCCCCATCATCATGATCTTCGTCATATCATAGTTCACATTAATCCAACAAAAAAATCACAATAAAATAGAATACCAGTTAATCCCCAAGATATGAATACCGCAACATACGTCAGACGAATAACTATATACAAGGCAAAGGAGGGAGAAAAACGATAATTCAACACCACCATCCCTAGGGTGAAAACAAAACAAAACAACGACTCCGGATAAAGTTGATAAGGAAGAAAAGAGACAATGGGAAATGAAAAAAAGGTTGATGGGGAAGCGTGAACAAATTAACTATATAACCCCCACCCTGATGATAATAGAGGGGGGAAGATGGGTGAGGGAGGAAGGGGAGAAAGCAAATATCTAATGATGAACATAGAATGAAAAAGAAAAAAAGAAAAAAATCAAGTAAAGGAATAGGGAAAAGGGGATGCCCGTTGCTATACTTCTAGTTTTTTCCGTCCGAGCATAAATGTACTGTAAGTACCGTAAGTATTGTTTCATAGTACTATTTCGTCGGCCCATCTGCTCCAGAGAAAACCACAACTATGAAGTAAGCAAGAACATGGACAGATCCCCACCACCACCAACTTGTTTCCCCATCTTCTACTATTCCGCATCGTCAACAGGCGCAGTATCCATGTCCCCGACATTCTCTGCACCAGCAGGCATCTGACCAGGGATGATCAATTCCTCCTCCAAGTCCTCATTGACAAACCTCCTCTCGCTGACATGCTCCCGCTTGCCATCTTTGGTCCAAACTTTATGATCGAATGCACCCTTTTTCTGGCCCTCGTCGTGTGTGTATGCGCAGTTGGGGTTCAGACACGGGCTAAATTTGCATTTGACCTCGGTATGGGTGAAATGGCAGCCGGGGCGGGTGCATTTTGGGCCGTTGCGGCAGAGAGGCATGTCGGGACTTTGCACAGAGTTAGCACATAAACACACACGTAAGGGATATTGGTATGTAAATCGGATGGGGGAGGGGACATACTGTTTAAAAGGACAAGCAGGATTAGTGCAATTGGGGTAGAACTTGCACTCCGCATCAATCTTTACCGGCCTAGCGGCGACAGCGGAAGCAGCGGGTGATGGATGAGAGCCGGTACATTTCCGATTTCTGCAACCGGCACCAAATGAACACTTTTCACCAGATACGTATGTGACAGGTTTGCCAGGAATAGCTGCGGGAGTCGGATGCGCGAATGGGCATTCCGGCTTGGTGCAGTTGGCCGCGAACTTGCAGGGGACTTCGTCTAGTGGCTTGTCCGAAGATTGGTCCATGGATGATGCTGCATCCCCGGTTGATACTGGTGCTTTACCGCCTGAAGCACTTGCGTCCTCGCCGGTATCCATTTCGCTGTTATTGTTGTCTTTGTGGTGGTGGTTTTTGTTACCGTTGTTGAATTTATTGTCCGGCGGTGCCTGGATACGGTCAAACAAAGATCCACCCGCACGTCTTGGCTGCGAAAAGTTGTTGCTGTAAGGATTATCCATCATTGGACCCCCGCCCATCATCGGTGGCATCCCCATAGGCCCGTTCATGGGTCTATTCATAGGCCCACTCAAATTTCCATTCATTGGTCCATTCATCGATATTTGAGGATGATGGTGAGGATGGTGTGGATGATGCCCCATAGGACCCATATGAGTAGGTGTTGGACTGCCCATGAACGGCGCCATAGCTTGAGATTGCTGTTGATACATGTGATAGAACTGCATCTGTTGTTGAGGGGTCAAGGCCGTGAAGCCAGAGGGCGGAGGGCCACTTCCATTACGCCCATTTATACGACCAGGGCCATTCTGACGACCCATTTGGCCTCCCCGCGTCATACCTCTCGAAGGGCCTTTGTGCGGATCACGTCTCTCGATCCCGCCAGATTGAGGCCTAACACGATGCAAAGGATCAACAGGCGCCGTTCGATCCATGGCTTTAGCTAGCTGGTTGAACAATCGCCGTCCTTGTGGATGTCTCATAGCCTTTGGTGCAGTAGGTCTATGTAAAATTTGAGTTAGTTCATAGAAAAGGTTAAACATACTAAACTGCAAGATCCCAGAGGTGTTGGTCATTTAAAAGTCAGGTTAGGGTATACATACACTCCATTCGGCCCAGATTCGCCATCCGCCATATCACCCATGTCATGGTCCATGGCACCATCTATCTCGTGGTGCTCTTCTGAAGAGGTGGCCGGTTCTTGGGTGGCCGGTTCCCGCTGAGTTCCATTTTGCTGCAATTTCCCATTCAGGCTATCAACCTGCTCGAACAGCCAATTGGCAAACTCTAACGCTGACGAATCTCCCGGCGCCAACCCAAGCAAATCGCCCGAAAGTTCCTCTGCGATCTGTTCCCGACTCTTGCCATTCTGCAACATGAGGCAGATGTACTCGCTAAGCGGGGAATTATCTTCACCGGCGTTACTCCATCCGATCTCCACTAGTTTTGGTTGGATACGTTGACCCAGAGTCTCTGACATCGCACTGCTGAGAACGACGGCCATGACGAAAGAGGGTGGTAATTAAAGAAGAAAGGTCTAAAAGGAATAATATGGAAGAAGATGCGCGGGGCTGCAGACAGAGGGAGGGGGGATCGCGCGAGTCGAGAGAAGAGTGCGTAAGGCAGGAAGGAAGGGGGGGGGGGTTGGAAGAGGCGGAGAGGATGAACTTAAGCAAGCTAAGCGACGCGATGAGTGTCGAAAGGAACGCTGAAGGGGCGGAAGTGTGAGCGGCTGTGTGCAGTGTTGAACGGTTGCGGTTTTGAGTATGAAGGAGTGAAAGGATCAAGTGAGGTAGAGGGGGAGGGGACAGTTATAGGTAGGGGGTAACGGGAGGAGAGTTGAAAGTTGAAAGTTGAAAGTGAAAAAGGAAGAAGCTTCGCGATGACTGAGCAACCGTTTGCGCCAAGGTATGTCGCCACAGCTAAACCACAACAAGCATCGCGCTTGTATGGACCAGTTAGGGTTGAAACGAAAGCGAACAAGACAACGACCCAAGCAGGGAGAAACTATGTAACCCTAAAAAATGAACACTATGGACACTCGTAATAGGCCTCCATTAACTTGTCTACCTCACTATCATACCACAAAACATTGTCCAAGGCCATCGTTTCAGTTTACAAGTGAAGTCATATTGTACTACTTAGTACTGTCCGTAAGACCATCCAAAGGTTTAAAAGAAAATCACACATGATGTCTCACATTTGCTCATGGAACAACTAAAACTGTACCGATTTCCATCCCATACTGGTAGAACACAACTCAGGTTCAAACCTTCAATCTACATCATCATCAACCCATGCTCTCCCACAGTCCTCACTCACCCCCTACCTACAACCGTATCTTCATTCATTCGGTCCTTATCGCACGCTTTCCATACGCCAACATCCCACGCTTCTTTTCCAGAAAATTACCAACAAGAGGACGGCCTGGCACACACGTTCTGTCACTGACCAAATGTGGTTAAAATTTTAAACCCCACCCCGTGCGAAACTGCAAAGTCCCTTGATTTGTTCGCTTTTCAACAAACCCCGTCCCCGTCCCCGCAAATGGCAGTAACCTGGCGTATCGAGTGAACCTTTTCAATACCATGCTCTTGGCGAAAAAACCTCCCGGATATGATACCATTGACCGAGAAATCTAGCATTCAAAAAATGAAACCTTGACAGAGAAAATAAAAAAAATAAAAAAAACAGACCAAAAGGAGAAGCACAGACTTACTGTAGCTATTGAAATTATCATGGAAGGATCATTAACTCTAAAGGGGGCAGGAGAGTTCATTTTTCTTTTTTTTTGGAAGCGAGATTCAAATAGTATAAAAAGGATGTAGTTTGAAGTTATTGAAAATTGGGTCTGCAGACCCTCGAATCAATCTGTTTTATTCACTCTATTTATTAAAAAAAAAAAAACACACGGACTGAATTTTATCGTTTTGATAGTCTATTCACACTTGCGATAGAAACTGTGATCACAGCTGGGGGTTTTATTGACAGTCATCAAAACTAATTAAACACTTCCTACCTAGGTAGCAGCTGGAAAAACTTCTGCCATGATGCCCGATATACCGTAAGAACTCGAATAATTGAACCTCGCGCTAGGACGTTGGAGTTGCCTTGGCAGGTAAGGTCTGGCACTTTTTTTGTCTTAAGCTGGGGCTGAGGGGTCAGTTTTTGCAGTGTTTACGCCCCCCTATATCCAAGAGAGGGAATTCCGGACGTCCTCGCGCAAGATTCAATTATTCGAGTTCTTACGGTACGATGAAAGTATTTCCCGTTGCTACCAGGAGGTGTTCAGTTATTTTTGATAACTGACAATACAGTTTTACATTTTTACCATGGTATATTTCTCGGGGGAGGGTATCCGAAAGGTTGGTACGCCAAGCGCATGGTACAGTATAGAAAAGGGTTTCTCCTGCCGTATCATACTGACAGAATTTGGTTTTGGGCACAATAAAAAAAAAAAACATACAAAAGAATCCCGCTTCATTCACATCAAGAACGAAATAGTAAATAAAAAAAAGATACATCAAAAAGTGGCTGCACAAAACCAAAAAAGAAGACAAAGATATAAAGACGTGACTGTTCGTAAGAGAGAATGAGGGGGAAGTCTCACAATATTTTCCTGACTAATAAATCGATAGATAAGGAGCTACCGTGAAGTGGTTAGTTCTGGTTTAGGCGAATCCAGCTAGCTTGAAGGAGACTGGAACACCAGCGCCGGGGGAAATGACAATCTCGCAGCTTTGATATTGCTCCTCCATTTGCCTGGATTCAACGGATTCGAACTGTTGGAACATCCTCACGAGGACGTACGCCATCTCCGTAAGGGCGAATTGCTGGCCAATGCAGATTCTGGGGCCACCGTTGAAGGGAATATACTGCCAGGTCTTTGGCGTCCTAGAACCTTGTTAATTAGAGAAGGAGGACATTTCTCACCCCAGGATCATTAATTTCTTGCCTTACCATTTCTCCCATCTATCTGGATCATACTTTTCAACATCAGGTCCAAAAAGATCCTCTCTGCGTTGCATGGTTAAGGGGGAGTAAGTGAAGATGGTGTGTTTTGGCACTCCAACCGGCTATTAGAGATTAGTGGGATCAAACAACCGGTAGCAAACATGGGATGCATACATCAAGGCCATCAGGCCCAGCTCCACGCGGCAGATATGTATCCTTCAATGACATGCGTACGTTGAATGGTACTACCGCCCAAAGTCAGTAAAGCGTTAGACAAAACTGGTTTAGATTATTAATCTTACCAGCAGGATAAAGTCTTAATGTCTCGTTGATAACATGCTGCGAGTACTTCATCTCCTTCAAGTCCGTATAAGTGGGTTTTCCATCTGGTCCAAGTCTATCCAAAATCTCCGCTCGAAGCTTCTGTACGATCTGTGGTTGACGAGCAATCTCATAGAGTGTCCAGCTAAGTGTGGCAGCGGTGGAGTCCTAATCCCATAATTAGCCCCTCATTTCATTTGCTAACTCACACTAGGAGCAAACAAGCAGATAATTACCCTAGCAGCAAGGAGAACAGCAACAAGTTGATCCCTGAGCATCTGCTTATCTCTACTAAACTCTGCGAGTGCGTGGAGAAAGTTATAACTCTTTTCATTCTTGCTCTTCAATTCCTCGGGCCTCATCTTCAAAGTCTGTTCAACATATGGCTCCACGAACGAGTTGAGAACCTTCAAATCTTTCTTGTACTTTCCCTCCGGCAACATCCATCCCAAGGGACCAAGTCTAGACTTGCCGCTCATGTGTTTCTGGATATCGGCAAAGGCACGGGCAAATTCAACCTGTGGGCTACCAAGACTATCGACGCTCTGGCCGAGCAAGAAATCGGTAGCGGTGTCAAGGGTGAAACGGTAGAAGAGGTTTGAGATGTTAACAGTGACACCATCTTTGGGAACCTGCTCGAGCATGTGGGTTACATGGCGTTCGAAGGTGTCCAAGTCTGAGACTCTATCCTTGATAAATTGCGGACGAATCAATTGACGAGAGGCATGCCAGAGTTGACCATCAGTGGTGAAGATGCTATCACCAAGGAATGATTTCCAATCTCGATGGAAGGGCTCTCCTTTGCCTATTCACAGCATCTCTGTTAGGGCCGTTGTGGACTCTAAGAATTGACAAACATACCATAATCATGAAATTGGGACGCCAATACAGCCTTCATGTTCTCCGGATCATCTGTGATAATAATTCTCTTGCCGACGACGGTAATCTCGACAGTGTGCCCCCCCGAGATCTTGAACCGGCTCTCCCAATGCTCCTTGTTTTTATTGGCTTTGGCAGCTTGAACTGTCCTTAGGACTTCATCGAGTCCTAGAAAGCATAGTTAACATTTACCCCCATCATAGGAATAGAAAATAGCACATTACCAAATAAGAACCATAGACTAGGAATCGACCTGGCTCTACCACCAAATTTATGTATCTCCCAACTCTCCCTAACGTTGCTGAAGGCGGATGCCAATACACCTGCCACTATTAACGCTACCAGCAGCGCCGGCGCAGACTGGATGATAGCTTCGAACAACATTCTCAAAAATTCCCAAAATGTTTGCTGGAACTGAAACGGCTCAGGAAGGAGTACTCCTAGAAAACAATCCACTCTACCGGCAACTCATTAGCCACATAATTTCCACTACAACTCTCCGATTAGAACCTACCGAGATTTAAGACAACTCGGGAATGTCAATCTCCGCACTAGCTAGGAAGACTAGTTTGAAAGAAAAAAAAAGGGGACACTTGGAGCGGTATTTTAGGGTAAGGCAAAACCAGAACAGCTCAAGAGTCTCAATCTAGAGAGTAAGGAAAAACAGGTCTTTCTGAATGGTTTTTACTGGAACTTTTTTATCTTGCATGACAGAAACCCAAGTCCCAGGGGACGGGAAAACTTCCGCCTTTTCAGCGCCCGAGGATCTACCACTAACTTATAGCTAGACAGTCTCCCAGACCATCCAGACACCCCACCTGGACAGATGCTGATTGGAGGGGTTTGTGTGAGGAAACGAGCGGTAATCAGCACAGTTGACACAATTCACCTAAGTAAACCACTGGAAAGTTTCTTATTTGGGTTTAGCTCTCCGGATGAGGGGCCTGGAAGCCTGTCTATTTCAAATTAATGGGTTGGAATCACTGAAGGAGGGTGGGTGGAGTGGGCAAGGAGTAAGGTATCTGTCTGAACATGCATTTTTTTTTCTTTTCGTTTTTTAGTTTGTATGGCTACCGTAAAATCTGGTTGTTAATGAACTGGCTAGGACAGACGAAGTTTCTGAAATTGATGATAGGCCAAATATCTCTTCTTTTCAAAAATTCCCAAAAGCTTAGTTTTCTTGGTACTGGAGATTCTGAAAAGTGCTAGTCCAGGCCAGTTCATTAACGACCAGATTTTATGGTATGCACCTGTTACTGTTTAGTTATGATTGCGTCGCCTACCCTGTACTAAATTATTACATCCAAGCGAACCTCGCGTGACAGCCTTTGTTAATCTTTAGCCAACAAGATGACAACAGACAACAATGTTCAATCAATGTTTTCCACAGTTCAAGGCAGCAGACGGATAAAGGGCTTTGCTACAGTGCAGCTAACTTACACCCCAGTGTGCCTTCAATACTCGTAATGTCGAAGCCTTTTTAAAATAGACTGGGTCCGCAGGAGGTTGCATGCGACCTGCATATACGGTATATATGTTGAGCCAATCAATAAAGGGTAGGTTAGTTGTAGTTTTAGGCCTGGAATGACTACCTGCTTGAGAGCGTCAACCAACATATTGAGTTAATGTCCGCTCGCATAGAAGCCTGTATTGGGGATCAAGGTGGTAATGGTTTTGTTTTATAAGTTTATATTCTTCTTAGATGGTTATCATAGCTTTTCTATCATGTTTTAAGCTCCAAGTACTTTGACTAGTATCGTTGAAAAAACATGGAGAACATTCCTGCTTCTTATTGGCACAACACGCATATGCAGGTCGCATGCAACCTCCTGCGGACCCAGTCTTTTTTTTTTAAAAACGCTTCAACATTACGAGTACCGGTGTGGAAGGGTTCTTTTCTCTACTGCTTCCGTGGGGGATGGTGTGGCGACCACGCTGGTCCTGTTTGTTTCCTTAGATTTATTGGCCTTCTTGACTTTGGAAATAATAGTAGAGGAATTTGTTGTAACCGTCTGGTGGCTAATGCATTCGGTAACAGTGAGGAAAAAGAGATTGAACAGAACCGGGTTGAGATAAAAATATTTGCTTGCCCAACCTATAGTTGTCGAGGGGGTGGTTGTTGTTGTCTAACTGAAAGGAAACATCCATGACTATATCCAGTAAAATAACTAGTGCCAAGCATTCCCCAAATAGGAAATATAAGAGGGTATAAAATGTCACAAAGTAACCCACAAACAGGGTCTAATCAAACCCTCCTCCACACCGGTGCCGTATCCTTTCATACTCTACGCGAGGCCGGATACGATCCTACTACCGTAAGAACTGGAATAATTGAACCTCACGCTAAGACATCTAGAATTTCCCTCTTTGGATTAAGGGGAGAAAACACTGCCAAAAAACTGACTCTCAGCTTCGCTGAGACGAATAAAAAGAAAAATACAACAGACCTTACTAGGAGAGGCAATTCCAACGTCCTAGTGTGAGGTTCAATTGCACATACTGTATATCCATTGGTCTCCACTAGTCCCGTAGAGGAAGAATAAAATTTTTCTCTCACACAAAATGATTTGATATGATAGGCTAACTGTGGGGAAGGGGAAAAAAAAAAAAAAAGGCCTTTTCAACAGTTTCTACTGATAAATCTCGGTTGATGCTCCCTCTCTAACCGATAAGCGAAGTCATAACTGAAACCCCTTTTTTAGATGATCATTTGGACATTTGACCACTGTAGGGTAGGCTGCCATGGTGATTTGACTTCACTCAGCCTTTCAGATTAGAAGAAAAATGTGCTAGGACGTTGTAGTTGCCTCTCCTAGTAAAGCGGTGTGTATATTCCTTTTGTTTTGTCTCAACCGAGGGCTGATTCCGCGGCGTTTGCCCCTCGCGTAGCCCGGGGGGGGGGGATTCCAACGTCCTAGCACAATTTTCTTCTATTCGAGTTTTTACGGTACACCTATTATCTTGGACGTGTGCCTTTCCTATTAAGGTGGACAAGCTTCTCCTCCTCAATTTTCCGGACCCCGCTTTTCGCCTTCCTTTTTAGGAAGGTGGTTGCGGGGTAAAACATCAAATCCACTCTCACGATCCCCCAACACTGAACTTTGGAGCTTTATAGGCTTGGGCATCAATCCTGTCATGGGATAAAAACACATCCTTCCTCCCTTAGTCACTTTACTAAGTGAGGCAAAGACTACTCCATCCTTTCTTAGTGGCCCCTTGCCTATACTATGAGAAGCAAAAACCATTACCTCTGGTCTATACACCCTCCTTTTGACCAGTTGTCAATACCTCCTACCTGGTCAGTCTATCTGGCTGGTTATTGATCTCCTCCTGAGGCCTGCACCCAGGCTGTGCCCTCATTACTGTTATAAAGGTTCCTTGGACTCTTCAAACAAGGATTAGGGTTGCTCAGTGTACCCTACCACTCTAATTTTTAAGGCTGGGATGGCGGAAAATTGGCACTATTTGTTCTTTACAATTTCTTTCCTTTGTTTTATTTTATCAGGTAGTTTACTGGATTGTGCCCAAGGGCATTGGACAGGGAGTGGGATGCATTCTTTTGGAAGATTTACAGAGCGGGTTTTCTTGTTGCTTCTTGCCAGTCCTGTGGCTTGTCATGGAGGAGGAAGGGGTGGCTTGTTTTTCCTGTTGGCCAGCAGTGGAGGTTTCTGACACCATAACTTTTGTTGCATGCGAGGTCTGTACCTATTGAAACAGATAAATTCTATGATTTAACAAAAAAAAAAAAGATTTCCTATTAAGGTAGAGACAGGAGAAGGTGTTACTTAGAGAGGCAACATTGACGTCCTGAGACAATTCTCTCTTACTGGTATTCAAGATAATAATACGGTATCGCACGATTGCAGTCTAGTCTTGCTTGAGCCTTTCACTAAGCACTTGTATTACAGAGACAACAACAACCTCCTCCTCCCCCTCCTCTTAGCCAACTATAACTTAACCCCCTTGTATGGTATTGATACCATTACAAGTTCCCATAGGAAGAAGGGGAAAAAGCATGTGTCATAAATTCACCTGACTAAACCTCATTCCTTCCCTCTCCTCCTTTAAAAATTTGGGACCCTCCCTCATAAAGAAAAGCATTTGCGGGGGGTAAGATACTGTGAGTTAAAACACATATCTCCCCCTCCCCCTTCCCTTTTCCCCATATCATACCGATGCCCTCTATATAACTCCGTGCTCCGATCTATCACCATCACAAGCTCACTTTTCCCAAAAAAAAATGGCAGGGGAAAAGAAAAAAAAAAGTGAAAAAATGAAAAATGAAAGAAAAATTCTCACAAGCTACTGAGGGAGGGTTGCATTTATATTGAACGGTACAGTACGATATGATACGAGTTCCCCCTCCCCCCAACTACTGACTAACCTTTGGCTTGTGCATGCGTGTGTGGGGTTGGGGGGTAATTATCATCTAGATCTTTACATCCCGGCACAGATACCAGTACACTTGCGTACGGAAAGTTCTGGCACTGTGGCTGGTGCTGTGGAGATATGGGTATAGCACATGTATGATTATGTATGTTTACAATAGTGAATAAATTTGCCAATCCATTAGCATAAGCAAGCACTTGAACACCATTGCATCCTTTGAGATATTGATATCTTCTTGTCCCTTACAACCCTCAGGCTGATCAGAAATGGCCCCACGTCATATCTCAAGTACTTCCAAGTATGGTCAAAGACAAGAAGTAATTCTTCTTATAAACCTTGGCTGGAGGGATAAGCATATAATAGAGAAGACTGGAATTCTGACTTCCACTGCTCAGAATATAGTTAAACAGTACCAAACTCAAGGCATAATAGGTGATACTCCACACTCAAGAAGACTTTCTAAAATCACTGATGATATTTCAACTTTACAAGTCATTGATTACTTCCAACAAGATGATGGAAATCCATCTTAATCTGGCATCAATCTACATTCATCCAACTCTAATAATAAGCCACTCTGTACTTTCTCAAAAATTGCATCAGAAATAGAGAATTTACCCTTCTTATAGATTATTATGAATAGTACAACAAGTAATATAGACAATAGAGAATAAGTAAAAAAAAAAAAAAATATAGACAGAAGTATGGAAGAAAAATAAAAGCAGAAAAAAAAATTAAAAGAAAAGAAAATACCCAATTCAAGGAGCCTTACTCATTGCTCACCTACCTGCCTGCAATGTTCACACAATAATCTCGGTTCCTATACTTGAGTAACTCCTGTTGCTGTCTGGCCAATTCCACTGTAATTTCAACCAATCTTATTCTTTCACTGCTCAAAAGTATATGATTCTCATGCTTGAGCTGTAAATTTTCTGCCTGCAGGGCTGTAATTTGATCTTGTTGCTGATCATTTCTCGTAGCCTGAGTATGGTTTTGTACTCAAATCTGTCAAACAGCTAAGATTACAGCCCCTTTAAGGCTGCTAACAATTGTTGAAAGTGGATTTGTGTGTCTTGATATCATAGCTGCAAAATACACTTCTTGGTTAGCAAATAAATTGAAGTATTATCAGAAGGTAGTGGTTAGGATAGAAATGGAAACAATATTGATAGAAAGGCAGTAAAGGGAATGATAGAGATAATGAGAACAGTCAATGATGGAGTTTGTAAGTACAGGAAAGAGCCAGAGTATGGAAACAGAATGATAGAAATAAGGGGAGGAAAGTATAATAGAGGCATGCTAGAAGATATGGATATTTAAGTAAGAATATAAGTGAATACAATAATAGAGACAAGGGGTGGAAAGAATAAGGGAAGGAGTGCAGGAAGATATAGAAGTTTGTAAGGAAGTAGGTGTCTGCCATGAGCTTACATGTCCAATTACCTCTCCAAATTTTCATTGTCATTACACCACCATTACCCAGAAGAGTACTAGGGGGTTGACAAAAGAAAGCTCAAGTAATAACCAGTGAGTATTTTTTGGTAATGGTACAAAGGCAGGTACTTTCCCAAAGAAGAAGTAGCTTGTATTACCATGCTGGAAATGCCCTTACACCTGAGTACTAGTACACTCTCTTGCTACACTGGATGAGATTACTGGGTTATGGGGGATCAGAGGATATTGATATCTTGTAGGATGTGATGGCATTCAAGCACTCACTTACACTAATGTATTGGCAAATTTATTCACTGTACATAATCATACATGTGCTATACCCATATCTGCACCACAGCACCAGCCAGGGTGCCAGAACTTTTCCGTACGCAAGTGTACTGCAACTCGTTGAAACTGCCGGGAGGGAGAAAAGTGCGTTTTGAAAACCAGTAGAGTAAAGTGAGAATATAGAACTGAATACCAGTACGCACTAATAGGACGGGGTTCACTTACTTTTACGGTACGGCAACTCGAGTAGACGTGTCGCAGGTACTGTGCCAGTATGAGACTGCCTGGCATGGTATATACGCACGGTATTCACGCCGTCAGTTTGGGGCCGGGGAACTTGACACTCGATCGTACCGTACTTTTTTTACTTTTTTTTTTCGGCTTTGATGTGGCTTTTCTTTTTTTGCTGTTTCTGGCTTTGAGGGTAGTACCGGTACCGTACTGTGCTGTAACCGAGCCTGGGGGGTTTCCAGGTGGTACTAACTATCTTGACATACGGTATGTGGTGAGGTACCGGTACTCGTAATCCTCTGACGTTTGTAAAAATGACCAGGTGCGCATAATCCTGCATAAGCCAAGATATGCAAGATGGGCCAATAAAAGCCATAGTAACAACGCATAAAATTAGAAATGTGACCTAGATTAAGAGTATCCATAAGTATTCCTCTTCTAAAAAGATTTTGGCAACAAACATATTCCATAAAGCCGAAGCATCAATACAGCAGTAAATTTCCTTCAAAAAAAAAGATGCCTTTTGTACCTCGGGGATTAACAACCTCCATAGCGAAGAGAGCTCAAATTGTTGGTTATGCCACAATGAAGGGTCACCATAAAGCAACTCTGGAGCAAATATCAGCAAAAATGGGGGTGTTATTGAGCACATACTCTAATATCATACGAGAAGCTAAATGATGTGCTGGCAAGCCTGGTGGAGATCCAGATATTTGTGCAACAGTTAATCTGGTGCTGAAGAGTAACTGTGAAAAGGGATCTCGGTGCATACTGACTAAGGAGGAGAAGGAACACTTAGTTGCTGTTACCCTTTCTGATAGCGAGCATTGTCATATGACTTTTCAGTCACTCAGGAAAGCAGGTAATATATCTTTTTTGTTTTTATCAATCATCTTTTACTTCCTTATTAGAATCTAATAGAATAAATATCTATATGTATATAATGCTAATTAGTAAATTACTCTCCCTCTAGCTGGTTTTGATATTAGTGCAGAAACAGTAAAAAAAGTTCTTGCAGAAAGTAATATTCATCGAAGAAAGGCCACAGAAAAACTATGCCTCAGCATCAAGCAAAAGGAGGCACAATTGGTCTTCTGCTTAGAAAATTGCTATTGAAACTGGCAGGATGTCATCTTTACAAATGAATCCTATTTTGAGACTGGGGCCTTACATCGGCAGTGGGCTTGAGGGGTTCTAAGATGGCTAGGAGAAGCCTATTTACCCCAGAACATGAATCGCAAATTTGCTAAGGGCGCTACTGTAATGTTCTGGGGAGTGATCTTATATGGAATGAAAGGTAATGCTACTTATTTGATTTAATTAAGAATTCTACATTTACTGAGATTAAGATTAATTTATTTATTGGTCAAGAACTACTATATCACCTTTATGTGACTCCTTATAAGTCAAAAGGGCAGAAAGCTAAAGCAGAGCTTCAGCTTCAGAGGGAGTGTGAGGAGGAAAAGGCAGAGGTTATGAGTTATAACCTGACAATAATGGGTTTGGAAAACCCAAAACCTCTGCCAGAATTGAAGAAAAGGAAGAAGAATAGAAAAGGGGGTATAGATTGGTTTATATACCATGAATGTATCTTAAACCCCCTTCTCTATCCTTTGGCACTCTCTGCTCAAGCTACTCACCCTACCTTGATTATAATGGAGGATGGCACACCATCACACATCTACCATTATCATAATTAGCCACAGGAGCAGCTTGGGCTTGAGAAGTTAATGTGGCCAGCAAACTCCCCTGACCTAAATCCTATTGAAACCATTTGGTCTGAGATGAAGGATTGTATTAGGGAACAGTTAGGGATTAGGATTACAGCTGGTGGGATCTGGGAGATAGTAAAGGATGAGTGGTTGAAATATCCCATTGAAAGGATCAATCACCATATTATGTCTATGCACAGTCACATTGAGGCATATATTGCTGATGGAGGTGGTAATTCTTTTAATCATTAATCTTTTTGAGCATTTTCATTACTGAATGGCTATTTCATCACCGAGTGACTGTTCTGTGATTCTGTGTCTTGAAATGGGGGTTTTTCTTTTTTTCTCTTTTTTTTTACTTTGTTTATTTGTTTATTCTGTCAGGTTGTGAAGTTCGGAAACTTTGAATCCATGAAAAGATACTTCTTCCTTCCTTTATGCCGGTCTCATGTATGGTGTCTTGGCTGCATATCTGGGCATATGCGGACCTGGTCGTTTTTACAAACGTCAGAGGATTACGAGTACTTGGATAGTGCAAGTGCAGAAGAGAAGGGAAAGGAAGTGTAGGTTGTCGGATCATGTGTGCAGACTGACTGGCGGGTTGGTTGGTTGGCTGAGTGGGTGGGGTGGTCGGGAGTAGTTATTTGCTGTATCGTTGGTGCTGATAGGGTATCGTAGATTGGAGTGGCTTTTGATTCGGTAATGATGGAAGTGGGGACATTTGTGAGCACATACTCATAGTAGGTATTGTAAGTTAGTAAGTAATACACGGGTATTAATCCGGTTCACAGTATTAGTTACTGTGGGGTGGGAGCTCTTATGGGTGCTTTGGTCTACTTTTTTTTTATCTTTTTGTTTATTCACTTTTCTCTCACTCACTCGCTCCTTCACTTCACTTCACTTCATCAAGGGCAATTATCATACTAGTAATCAAATTTAATTAACAAAACCCACAGACACAATTTTTCTTTCTTGCTTCACCCCCATCTCTCCCTCCCAACACACAAAACAAAACACAAAAGCCAAACGCCCAAAACTACTATACGATGCAAAAAAAAAAAAAAAAACTAGAAAAAAAGCTCTACAACATTCACCCCCCCCGTCCCCTTCAAGCTAACTAACTAACTAAAGTTGACAACCCCCCGGATGCTGATGGCACCACAACTGCTGAATCGGACTGGCGCCCACACCCCTAAGCACCAACCTCTCCCTGAACTCGGCGAGACGCGGGGATGCGTCGGGAAAGGTTCTGTTATTGCCGGCAGCGTCGGTGCGGCCGGACCATAGCACTTCTGCAGCGGCACTTGCGCGCGGCCAGACGACACTGTCGATGTTTACGGGATCGATTTGTTCGGACCAGGCGTGGACTTCGCCGCCCAGGACTAGCTTTGCCTGTTCAGGGGTTAGGCCTGCTGTTGGGTCGTAGGAGTATACTAGCAAAGTACGTTAGCTATGCTGGAGGAGGAGTGTGGTGGGGGGGGAAGTACTAAGTCTCCAACTCTTCATCGGCGAGCAATAATCATTGAACGGGTAGTAAGTTTTGAAACTCTCTGGGGTAAAGTCCAGCCATTGACCGTGTCCACAGTCCAGGTACCAAAAGTTGTAATTGCCGGTAATGACGCGGTAGCCCTTTGCTGTCACTTTCTTGGTGCTCTCTTCCGATATCCAGGTTTGCACGATTGCGTCCTTTGGGAGTGTGAGGTTCCAGTCTAGCAGCATTTCCTCCCATACGAAGGGAGTGACGCCGTGTTTTGCTAGTTCCCCGTGCGTGTGCGAGAGGAAGTCTTGTAGTGCCGGCTGCAGCACGGCAGAGTTGTTGGAGTTGATGTTTTCGTCAAAGTTGTACACGTTCTTGTTCACTTCGTCGCCACCAGTGTGGAAGTACTGGCTGTGGGACTTGAGTCTGGGCAAGAGGTCGTCGAAGAGGGTGGTGAGGAATTTCTTGACGGCGGGGTTGCGCAACTTTAGGGAGCCGGAGGGGGGTTGTGCGGCGTATTTATCCCAGTTTGGCTGCTTGTTCCTACCCGTGATGAGCTCTGGGTAGGATTCTGCAATTGAGGCTGTGTGGCCCGGCATATCTATCTCTACGATTACTTCCACGCCCCTGGACCAGCCCCAGGTTAGCATGTCCTGGAGGTCCTGCGGGGAGTAAGTGAGGCCGTCTGCGTACGCGCCTTTCGCAGCTAGGTTTGGCATAGCGGGGATTTCGAGTGGCCAGGATTGAGAATCCGTAACATGTAGGTGGAGTCTGTTCATCTTGTTCCAGGAGAGGGCGTCGATGGTCTTGAGGATTTCTTCCTTCGGGTACCATTGCCGCGCAACGTCCAGGTTCAGTCCGCGGTGCTGGAACTTTGGTTTGTCGTCTATCTCCACTGGCGCAAGCTTGGAGTACACCCCGCCGCGGTGGTTATTCGAGTAGTAGAATAACTGGCTGAGCGTTGTGAAGGCGTGTAGGACGCCTAGACTAGACCCGGCGGTGATATAAACCGCTCCCGGCTCCCGCCCTCCGCCCAAGGTATTTCCCGCACCACCGCCACCCACACCTGGTGAGGTGAAGTTCCCGCCCGTCACGGGGATCATCAGGGTGTAGCTCTCGTCGAATTCTCCGTAGCGAACGGGCTCAGGCTTGTCCGCCGAGGTCTGCCTGACGAATACCTTCTTGATGACGGTGCCGAGTTTGTTCTCCGGTTCGAATTTGGTCCCGCGAGGGTAGAATTTCCAGGGGACGAAGCGCTCTTGGAAAATTATTCCCCTGGTGCGGCTCCAGGCTTCGTGGACTTTGTGTTTTGTAGCTAGTTGTGCCTGGAATTTGGGGGTTTTTTTTTTCTTAGTTTGGCTACTTGGCTTCCATATGGAGGGGGGAGGAGGAGGCTCGGGCGGAGCGGAGGGGGGATAACAAACCTCCGGGGGTGAATCGAAAACCAATTGTACATCCGGCGATAACCAAACCGTGCTATCGCCATGCTTGTAACTCTGGGGAATAGGCCAGAGCGCGTTCACGGATGTCGCGAGCGCCAGTAGCGCTGTTGTTAAGCCGAATTTTGAAATCATCGCTGTGATAGTTCAAAAAATGTTCCCTCCCCTTTCTTTCTTTCTTCACAACCGTATCACTCACTCACTGTAACAAAGCAAAGAATGAAGAAAAAAAATCAATAATAATTATGCAAAAAAAAAAAAGAGGGAGAACAAGACAGACAGAGTGTAAGAGCGAGAGTGAGAGTGAGAGGAAAAAAAGAGAAAAAAATAAATCACAAAGAATCACCGGACTGTAGCTGTCTTATAAATACAGTACGGTATCGTATACAGGAAGGAACCCACTCCACTCCACACTTCCCAGCCCCAGCCCCAAAAAATCCGAACACCACCGACCGGAATGCAAGCAGGCAGGAAATTACAGTAGGTAGGTAAGCCGAGACACCCAAGCAAGCCCAAAAGCTTGAAAAGCAAAGCAAAGCAAAGCAAAAGAGAGAAGGAAAGTCCATAAGCCGCCAGCCAGCAATGTTAATTATATCCAAAACGCAAGTTTACCTGATGTACTGTACTTTGCCGTAGATTGACTCAGCCCTTTCTTCTTTAGAAGTTCCAGACAACGCAGACCGGTATGTATGGATGTATGTATGTAAAGCCAACGAGAAAAAAAAAAAAAAAAAAAAAAAAAAGAGAACAAGTTCAAAGCTGAACTTCCTATTTCTATTCCTACCGCCACTTTCCCATTTTGCGTTCTTGCGCGGCTTAGTGTAATTGAATTCGTTTGTAAAATAGATAGCAAAGTAAAGTGTCGTCTGTCGATCTCAACTCCACTCAAAAGCCCAAGTACTCAGTAGAGTACCGCATCTATCCACAATACGCCCCACCTCACCGGCCAAAAAAACCCCGTAATAGCTTCATTTCCGACCCCTTCCTCCGTTCAAGGCGTAGTCTACCGTACGTACGGTACAGTACAGTAGGACAGCGCCTTGCGGTCTTGTCTTGTTTATGCCATGGCAGTCGGTACATACAATTCCAGCAATGATGTGTCCGTCATGCGGAGCAGAGAGTACAAGTTACCGGCATGATGAACCAGAACATTTGAGTTCGAATTTCGTATGGGCAGACAATTTGCCATACAAATTTTTAATCCCTGTATTCAGGTTCTTCATACCGATAACTTGTACTTGTTGAATTTACAAGTACTTGCACTTGATATAATAAATTGTCATATATTCTCCGATGGAGGGAGGGATGGTGGAGGCTGGTGAGTACCTGTAGGCTTGCGCCGCATGCACGCGCGCACGGGGATGCTACAAGTAGAGGGTACAAGTATCATACATGGTTAGTTTGGCTTGGGGGCTATTTATGGAATTGTGTTCCTGGAATTTTGAAGTGGTCGTTGGCTGGCCGGCGCTTTGAGTGGTGTGCTTACCTTACGTATGATGGATTGGTGGATCTGGGTATGATACAGTGCTTTATTCTGTATTTGTAGACTACGGTATCTGTACTGTACCCTACCTTTGTGCTTGCTTTTTATCATACGGTATAGTCTGCGTCTTGCATTGGGAGTTTGGCTGTGATGGCTGGCTTGACCTTGTTCTAGTGAACCACAGTATAACTGGTGAGTGCGCACTGAATACAGTGTTTCCAGATCAAATCATGCACTCCAAACACATCACACCACGGTAGGGGGATAAATCCTTAAAATCCTTAAAATCCTACACAATCAGTCAAAACCTACCCCCAAATCTCACCTCCCCTCCTCCTCCTCCTACAAAAAAAGGTATCATACCGTTTAACTTGCTTGTACTATAATATTACTCCCCTTACCGCCCACCCGCCGCAATCCTCCCTAATAGAACAACACAACCATCATCATCATTATTATCATATCATATCATATCCGGCACCGTACCACCTTCTTCCCCCCCTTCCTTCCCATAACGCACACACACCCCGCCCCCGTCGCGGTTGCCGTCTGCACCGTAGATCATGCCGAAATGTAATAAAAAAAGTGAGAGAAAGCCGTTGGGAAAGAAAAAGAAGCTTGTGATGTGATACGATGGTATTACGATGGGAGTATTTTTAATTTTTAATTTTTAATTTTTTAATATCTTGAGGTTTTTGGGAACTATATCAATCTTACAGTAGAAGTAGTGTAGGATAAGATTTAAGGGTGCGTCTGGTTGCCACGCCAAACCTTCGTTTTGACCCTAGTTATAGAGGTCTGCAGCAAAACGCTATTTTGCTTTGGAGTGGCGTGTCTGGTTGACACCGAACAAAAAATGGAAAAACCCTATTTTTTTTCCAAAATCACATAATGAAAACCTTTTCAAACAGTATAGCAGCATTACAACAACAACACCACCACCTCTTTCAACAATTGGTACTAAAAAAAAAAAAAAAAAAATCGATATCCAAGCCCAGGTGCCAATATTTTCTTTTTATTATTATTTTTTTTCTCTTTTGAGCAACTTTTGTTAAATTAGTTTTCGCAATGTATATGGTGATGATCACAGAAAAAGCATATTTCTTGGCTTTTATTTGTGTGTCAACCAGACACGCTACTGTTGCTTTCATTTGCATAGATTATGTCAACTCGGAATAGGGAGGTTCTGCTATTTTTCTTAATTACGACACTTTCACTATCTCCACGGCAACGGCAGGGATTATGACCCTGCTAGTAAGAAGTGGGTGTAGCATTGTGTGGCATGTAGCAAAAGTAGAGTTAAGAAATGTTCTTAATTAAGAAAATTTCTTAAAGCACTTTGTTTACATCAAACTATTGCTTGTTGACATCACTCCATCATCCCATGATGTCAGACAGTACAGGCCAGAACGCTGGAAGTATGTTCATACCACCCAACCCCTACAATCTTTCTGGAGCCCAGCCAACTGGTGCTCGAGGTCAGGATGAGCGAGTTCATCTAACAAAAGATGAAAAGCTTGTCGTTATTCATCTTTGCCTCCTGTACGCACCAGAGTATTCAGTTCCTGGTGGTCAGGGGGAGTTTTGGAAAAAGGTAGCCAGACTTGCAAGTCAACAACTGGGAAGGCCAGTGAAAAATCCATCTCAGATGACGCGGAAGATGCAAGACGACTATGCGATTTTGATGGCATCCCGTTCCCATGAAACGGGAACCGCTCAACCAGATTGCGAGTATGAGCAGTCTATGGAGAAGTGGAAGCAGCAAGTAGACTCGGTATGTGTATCTGTACCCTAGCAATGTTAGGCAGAAGGACTTCTCAAGAATTATGATAAATTTATAATATGTCTTTCCTGAATAAGGATACTAATTTCTATTTCTTCTATTTTTTAGAGTGGCGATAGTCGTGGATCAGTAAAACCAGCTATCGCAAGCTCAGAATCTGCTGAGGTGGACAAGGTTTGAAGTGAGATTCATCACCACAATATGATATCTACATTCTCTGGTAAGCAGACTTTCAAGGAAGCTTTAGCATCACTGCCAGATTCCGGCACCAGTAGTGCACCTATTGCAAGCAGTCTGGGTGATTCTGATATCCAAGTAGTAGGCAGTCCAGCTATTGTTTTATCTAAGAGTAAGGCAACAGAAAAAAAAGTTGAAGGGTTGAAGGAAAAGAGAAGGAAGATTCGAGATTGGGGAAAGCATTTAGATGAAGAGATTGCTGCAGAAAATATTGGGTTAACAAAGGTATTGGACAAAATCGCTAATGGTCTACTAGCACAAGGGGGGAACAAAGGGCAAAAGAGAGAGGAGGAGCTACTAGTTCAAACAGATTCGGAAGTAGGATCAGAGGTTATAGGTCAAGTTACCTCTATTGCAAGGCGTATGGATAGGATGGAGGAGAAGCAGGAGGAAATTGATAAGACTCTTGTACAGGTGCAGTCCAATACTGCGACTATTCTTGATTTGTTGAAATCT
Source organism: Choiromyces venosus 120613-1 (assembly GCA_003788595.2). Taxonomy (NCBI): domain Eukaryota; kingdom Fungi; phylum Ascomycota; class Pezizomycetes; order Pezizales; family Tuberaceae; genus Choiromyces; species Choiromyces venosus. Next base: position 322,311 of record ML120432.1, read on the forward strand.
GGTTCTGCTTCTTCCTAGTTTTCAATATAAGTTTCCTCTAATTGGTCCACTAAATACAAATACTCTTCCGCTGATGGTGGATCCATCCTAAAATTTTCTGAAGTCTGATTTCCCCCACGGAGACACGTATGACAGTTTGTAAGCAAAACGGCTATTATATAATAGGCAGCAACAGGGGAAAGGTGAAGTTTCAAACCACGTTTAAATACAGCAAAGGACCAGTAGTTAACTATATGTGCAAACCTCCATTCCACTACAATTCTATGTCCTGACATGACAACATTTACTTCTTCCTCAGCTGGTGTCATACCATCTCGACGAAATGGGCCCATTATTCCAAATGCTGGTAAATAAGCAGCATCACCATAGATATACAATGCCTCATCACCTAGTCCCATAATCTTCCCTAGTTGGTCAGCTACACCTGAGCGTTCCCACAAAATCCAATCCCCTACTGGGGCTGGAAATGGCCTAGCTAAGCTACTCAATAGTCCATCACAGGTCACGATACTCTGAAACTTAGTACCATGTGCCTTTTTGAAACCTGAGTAGAAGGTTTGCTGATGGTAGCCCGGACGGCAAAATGGCCTCATCGTCCCATCTACAAATCCCCAGATCCCTACCTCTAATATGTTAAACCAATAGCCCAATAAAATAAACTGGAAGGTAGTGACTACAGATAGTCTTACCTGAAAGCCTAGTTGTATCCTTGAAAGCACGGGCATATTCAATTAGCTTTGCCCTAGATAGGTGGTTTTCATCCCACTTAAGCTTTTTACTATATCGCCGTAGCAACCATAATACAATATCATTAAAGATAGTCGATAGCCGTGCTCGAGAAGTGCCAAATATCTTAAGTAGATCCTTCAATTGTTGCCCACTTGAAAGCCGAAAAAGGAGGATACAGATCGCTTCCTCTAGATGTAGCTGATACCCATATCTCCAGCCTCCTCCTCTGAGTGAGTCTAGTTGAAAGAGTTGAACCAGGCGACGTATTTCTGTCTTTGTGAATCTTCATATTATAGATTTTAAGTTTTAGTTTGCAATTCATTTCAGTTTCTACAAGCGGGTTCAATTTACCTAAGATATTCAATACAGTCTGTATCATCCCATCCACAGGTATCCAGGGTAAATACTCGTGGAACATAGCTAATTGGTGGCCAGTAGGGGTGGAATCTCTGGTGTTGCTATTCTTTGGCCTCCTGAATCGCAAGGCGACTGTTATGGGGTAGTCCAATCGTAGATAGGGCCGGTTGGTCTAAGCTATAAGCTTCTTGAAATAAGGTAAGATAGGATAAAACGAAGATTGTTAAGGTAGGCTCGTGTTTCTTGAAGGTTCAAAAGGAATATGTGTAATAAAGTTTTTTCAAGAGTAAGTTAATAAATATATTAATAAGATCTCTTCTCCGTTGCTTGATGTTTCTGATAGCTGGGAGTACCTCGATATTTATATTCCGCATCTGGGTTATCGCGGACTACATTCAACTCCCATACTATCTAAGTACCTCCATCAAAAACCTCTTAATTTTCCTAAGTGCGAACACTCTTGACCCTGAGAATATTTGCCTTGCTTAGCTTTGATCTCTTCAGACTCCTATTGTTTCTGGGGGGTGTGAACACTCCTCCAGTAGGTAGTCTTCGATCTCTCCACTATATGAACTTAATTTGAGTATGCCACCCTAATGGCAACTATACCAATTGTTCTGCCTCAAAACATAAAGTGATCAGCTTTAATGAATGAGTGCGGCCATTGTGTTGCATATTGATGCATCACAAGGCCCATCGGATATATAGGGTTTTTTGCTCTGGATCGAGCCAATAGCTTATCCAGCGAAAACCTCTCATACCGATTCTCGAGTAGGCCCTCTTGGGGCACTACTTCTTTCAAAGCAAGAGGCTCGGCTCTATGGCTACCCGTCGGTGCCATAGGCTCACGATATTCAGTCGCTAAGGTTTCTTCCCAAATCGTCCCATCACTTATTAGCCATAATATTTAACTGCTAATGTACAAGGTAATAGCTTGCTCAAAACTTAACCAAATTCCTCCGAGTCACTTCCCATGAGTCGCCAAAGGTGCCCTCTCATATATCCTACGGACAGCATCCGGTCGGACGGACGGCGACGACGTATATGGTGTTATGCTGAAGGTGCCATTTATTGTGGCTAAAGTGTCAGGACGCAACTCGGCCGTAATACCGTAATGACGCCCTGTCCCTACATGGGGGCTGCAGGGGTATGGTAGAAATAATCCTATGTAAAGGCCAGGTAACTTTGGCCCTTTTTTCCATATGCCTAACAGTAGCTCCCCCTCCCAAGACTTTGTCTCAAACGTCTTCCTTTCAAAAAAATAAAAATAAAAATAAAAATAAAAATAAAAATAAAAATAAAAATAAAATAAAATAAATAAATAAATAATAAATAAAACTTTTCCATGGGAACTCAACATGGTAGGGTAAAAAACTTTTGCGCGTTTGCTTGGCCATGCAAAGAAAACCTTGCCACATTATTCCAATCCTGCCCGTCCTGGCATTTCGGGATTCAATCTATGAAATTCCATCACTAATTCCTCAGCACGCTCTAGGTGCTCCAGGGGTTCCCAGGTGTTCTCATCTTCGGAACAACCTTTCTATTTCATGAAATATCGGAGCTCTCGGAGGACCTTATTTTGTCCTCTAACTCGTCTCGTGTAGGAGATTATTTCACTCCTCACAATTCTCTCCACTTCCCATTCTAAGTCACCTTCGACTTCTTCTGGGTCGCGGGGTGGCTGTGCCCGCCCGGGCCGAGTAGAAACTCGGTAGGGTTCGAGCAGCGCTACATGAAAAACTGGATGAATTTTCCACCAGTCAGGTATTTGAAGTTTGTAGGCTCGTTCACCTTTCTTTTCCAATACTTTAAAAGGCCTATAGAGCTTTGGGCTCAGCTTCTTTGAGGGCTGTTTTGATCGCATATTTTTGCCGTTGAGCATGACTTGGTCTCCAACCTTTATGTCTGATTGCTCCCTGGCTTTTCGATCATAATACCTTGACATGGCTTCTCGAGTAGATTCCAGTACCTCCTTGGCTTGTTCATGTATATTTTTCATCCAGTGCGCATAAAGGGCCGCACCTGGGTTTTGAGCCTCACGTTCTCTCATCCATTCTGTCTGTGGATGGAAGCCATGGTTTGCCAAGAAGGGAGTCAATTTGTGTGCATTGGTGGTAGAGTTGTTGTAGGCATATTCTGCCACCGGCAGGAGTTGATACCAATCATCTTGATCATAGTTCACGAAGCTTCGTAAGTAACCTTCCAGCACTTGGTTGGTTCTCTCGGTTTGCCCATCAGTCTGAGGGTGGTAGGCTGTTGACATTCTTCTTTTAATTCCCAGAGCCTGGCACAATGATTCCCAAAACTCGCCTTGAAATTTTGCATCCATGTCGGAAATAATTTCTGTGGGTAGTCCGTGGAGTTTCCATACTTCTTGGAGGAAAACATTTGCGACATCCTTTGCGGTCACATTGTCTTTTAGACCGACAAAATGTGCCATCTTGGTAAACCGATCCACTACGACCATGATTTGGGTGTGTCCCTGCGATTCTGGTAGTTGAACAATAAAATCTGTCGAGATAGACGTCCAGGCTGCATATGGTACTTGTAAGGGTTGAAGCAACCCATATCTTGCATGTCGAGGAGACTTATTGTGTTGACACTCGTCGCAGGATCTGACATAGTCATTAACCCAGCCTGTTAACCCCTTCCAATAGAAGTCCCGTGTGACTATTTCTAGGGTTTTTTCTTGGCCGAAGTGTCCAGCGATTTTTGAGTCATGGCATCCATTCATTATGAGGGTTTGGATACCTTCATCTGCTGGGATGAAAAGCCGGTCCTTGTAGTATACCAGCCCATCCTTTAAGTTCCAGAATTTGGGAAGGTCCATGCTGTCATTTTTCAGTCTTTCTAACTCCTGCCTTCTCGTGACCCACTCGTCATCTCGTTCAGCTGCTTCTTTGACTTTGGCCATGAAGTCTACATCAAACTTCTTTATTTCTGCTCTTGCGATGATAGCATTGGACAACTTTACCACTTCTTATGATAGTTTAGGATTGTGTTCCTCGTTGTAATGGTCGAAGTGCTCATTGTTTCTAGAGCTTGCTTGTAGAAAGCATACCGTTAGTTTTTTCCCAAGCAGATCACTGCTTCCGAAGCCTGCATCTGCTTGTTCTGTTGTTGCCAAATCTGTTACTTCCAGGAGCTCGGTGTTGTCGATTTTCTCGATAATAATTTGAGCTATCCAATCTTCCTTGGAGATTTTGTAATTCGCGTCCATTAGGTTAACCATTAAGACTTTTATTTCACCCGTATAGTCGGCATCTATCACCCCGGCACCTATGTGTATACCATGTCTAAGCGCCAATCCGCTTCGGGGTGCAATTCACCCATAGGTTCCTTTAGGAAGCCCTATAGCTATTCCTGTCGCAACCAGGGCCTGTCCCTTCCCAGGGATGGTTAGCCTATCCATACTATACAAGTCATGTCCTGCCGCAAGCGTTGATCCTCTAGTGGAGATCTTAGCGCTTTCTGCCAGCCTATGGACACGGATTCTTGGTGGCTCCGAGCTTTCATCCAAGTCTTCTGTCTCCGACATCTGGTCATCCTCTGGCCTGGGATCAAGTTCCATGTCCTTTGTGGGGGTTAATCTTTGGTCCCCAGGGTTTTTCCATACCACAGCGATTTGTAAGAAGTTTTCGGGTTTCAAAATTGACTGTTCACTATGGGTAGCTCCCCCTTCAGGATGGTACTCTGGCCGTCTACTCAGTGCATCTGGTTTCCCGCCTTGGGTTCCCAGTCTGTAAACAATGTGGAAGTTAAAGTCCGCTAGCTTTTGTGCCCATCAAATTTGTCTCGCACTCCATGCCTTGGTGGTAAGGAAGTACTGTAAATTCTGATGGTCTGTATAAACAGTGATGGGGACCTCCGTTCCTGCCAAGTAGTGGCACCATTCTTTAAAGGCTTCCACGATTGCCAACAATTCCTTGTCATGAACATCGTAGTTCCGTTCCGCCGGGCCGAATTTCCGTGAGTGGAATGCTACGGGGTGTAGTTTTTTCTTTACCAGCTGTGATAGAACACAACCAAGTGCAAAGTCACTTGCATCAGTTTCCACTATTGTTTCTTTCATGGGGTCAAAGTGGCAAAGGATTGGTGCTGTTACAAACTGTTCCTTCAGGAATTCAAAGGCTTCATCCTGTTCTCTTCCCCAGGCAAAATGTTTAGAATTTCCTTTCAGGAGCTCCATAATTGGTTTGCAAATTGCCGAGAAATCCTTGATAAATCTCCGGTAAAAGTTTGCGAACCCCATGAAGATCTGTATGTCTTTTACTGATTTTGGCTGCTTCCAATTTCGAATAGACTCCACTTTTTTCTTGCTCATGGAGACTCCTTTTGTGGTTACTACGTAACCAAGAAATTCCACTGTAGTAATGTGAAAATAAGACTTTGCGATAGAGACTGCTAGTTGGTATTCTCTTAGGCGCACTAACACCTTTCGCACCAGCTCCACATGACTTGCCTCATCTGCCGAGTAGATGAGAATGTCATCCATATAGACCACAACCCCATGATCTAGGAATTCTCTTAATATTGTGTTCATCATTGCTTGGAAGTTAGCTGGGGCATTGACTAGCCTGAATGGCATGACTTTGTATTCAAAGTGCCCGTAGCGAGTCTGGAAAGCTGTCTTCCATTCATCTGCTTCTTTAATCCTGATCAGGTGGAACCCATCCTTTAGGTCTAGTTTAGTAAAGATAGTTGAGCCAACGACTCGGTCTCGTAACTTCGTCATTAGGGGGAGTGGGTACTTGTTGGATATCGTGACCTTATTGAGGCCCCTATAATCAATGCATAGGCGCCAACCACTGTTTGGCTTTGGTACGAACAGTATTGGAGCCCCACACGGTGCCATGCTCGGTCTGATTTTTCCTTGTTCTAACATCTCGTTTAAGTATATGTGTAGAGCCTCTAATTGGGAGGCGGAAAGCTTGTAAATGGGTCCCCAAGGGTGACCTAGACCCTCCTTGAGGTCGATTGCGTGATCGAAAGTCCTCCTTGGCGGCAGTTTTTCAGCGGCCGATGGTAGAAAGAGGTCTGTATAATCCAGGTATTCTTCTGGCAACTGGCTGATTACCAGTTCCCTGCTCTCATCAATAGAGCTTACCAGACCAACAACTGTCGCATCTGGATCGTGTGCTACATCATCGTCCCATTCAAATTGTTTGTCCCAGTTACACCATGTACCTGGACCACAGTGGTCATGACATTTTTGGTTTTGAAATTCCCACCTATCCGAATAGATTATATTAGATATGGGGTGTTCTTTCAACTATCCATAGGGTATTATCATCCCCCATCTATTCGTAGGTGCCACTTCGCAAGAGACTTCAGTTGTATGGTGATTCCTTTCTATTTCCATTTTTATGGGGGTAGTATATTGTTTGCCAATGGCCTTGGCAATGTCGCCCGTAAATCCTTTAATCGGAATATGGTTTCTGCGAGTTATGGAGGGTACGTCTAATTCTCGTACCAGTTTTTCATTTAAGACAAAAACATCAGCCCCCGAGTCTAGTAAGACTTGGATACGGTAGCGTTTTCCTTTAATATGGAGGTGTGCATGACCTTCCAAGTGCTCATAAAGGGTAGGTTGCAGGGCAACGAGTTTGCGTCACTTACCCGATGGCGCCGTTTCAATATGTTTTCGCTTTGACATTTTTTATAACCAGAATCTGGTATGGACTTCCGTAGGTCCTTTCACGCTTAATGAGGGTTTGAGGGTTCTTCTTGAGCAGAATTTTTGTCTAGATGAGTATGTTGACCTAGCGTATCTAGGTACTTGGGGTCTTTGGTGCACTTTGAGAAATATTCAGCACAAAGAGATAATAGTACTGTGGTGTACTTTCATGTATTCCTGGATTGTTGTACAAATATTCCCTGTGGGATGTACGAAAAAGGATGGTTTCCTTGGGACAAAGGATAAAAGTTCCTGGTCCCAGGTTTAGACGTGTACCAAGCGAAGTTGTGTTGGTACTAAGGTATAATTGGTGTAGGCGTTAATCATTTTATTCTTGCAGTTTTTTTGTATAGTTGGGTGTGCAGAGTGTAAAACTTTTGAGTTTACTATAACGCCCGTGTTATTTTGACCAATCAGGTCTCCTCAGGTAAACTGACATGAAAAGAATGTTTTACAGTTATTGGGCAGCCCACTACCAGCGGTCTTTATCCCCTGCCGAGGGGTTCCTGAATATAACCTGACCAGTGTGTTAGGCATATGGAAAAAAGGGCTAAAGTTACTCGGCCTTTACATAGGATTATTTTTACCATACCCCTGCAGCCCCCATGTAGGGACTGGGCATCATTACGGTATTTCGGTCGAGTTGCGTCCCGACACTTTAGCCACAATAAATGGCACCTTCAGCATAACACCATATACGTCGTCGCCGTCCGTCCGACCGGATGCTGTCCGTAGGATATATGAGAGGGCACCTTTGGCGACTCATGGGAAGTGACTCGGAGGAATTTGGTTAAGTTTTGAGCAAGCTATTACCTTGTACATTAGCAGTTAAATATTATGGCTGATAAGTGATGAGACGATTTGGGAAGAAACCTTAGTGACCGAATATCGTGAGCCTATGGCACCGACGGGTAGCCATAGAGCCGAGCCTTTTGCTTTGAAAGAAGTAGTGCCCCAAGAGGGCCTACTCGAGAATCGGTATGAGAGGTTTTCGCTGGATAAGCTATTGGCTCGATCCAGAGCAAAAAACCCTATATATCCGATGGGCCTTGTGATGCATCAATATGCGACACAATGGCCGCGCTCATTCATTAAAGCTGATCACTTTATGTTTTGAGGCAGAACAATTGGTATAGTTGCCATTAGGGCGGCATACTCAAATTAAGTTCATATAGTGGAGAGATCGAAGGCTACCTACTGGAGGGGTGTTCACACCCCCCAGAAACAATAGGAGTTCGAAGAGATCAAAGCTAAGCAAGGCAAATATTCTCAGGGTCAAAGGTGTTCACACTTAAGAAAGTTAAGAGGTTTTTGATGGAGGTACTTAGATAGTATGGGAGTTGGTTGTAGCCCGTGATAACCCAGATGCGGAATATAAATATCAAGGTACTCCCAGCTATCAGAAACATCAAGCAACGGAGAACAGATCTTATTAATATATTTATTACCTTACTCTTGAGAAAACTATTATTACACATATCCTTTATAAATACTTCGGGAAATACGAGCCTACCTTAACGATCTTTGTTTTATCCTACTTTACCTTATTTCAAGAAGCTTACGGCCTAGACCTACCGGCCCTATCTACGGTTGGACTACCCAATAACACAGTGCTTTTCTCATGGTAAAGGGTAGGTGCGATCCGCTAGTGCTATCAGTGTGGGCTAAGATTTAAGTCTGGTGGGGTATGAGCCCCTATTACGAGTTTGTACCAGACCACAAGTACCCATACACCGTCGCTGTATGGTGCCAATCCCTTCCTTGTCTACTCAACCCCTTTGCCTCCTTAAGCTCATGCACAGACCCGAATCAGTGTCAGGAGTAACCCTTTCAATTAGATGGTGACCAGTCCAATGCTCTTCAGCTGAGAAGAGGGTGTGTAGACCTCGCTGAATACCCCTCAATTGGATCCCGGGTCGGATAGTTCCCAAAGTTGTGGTGGCAGCCTAGTCATTGCCACTTGACCAACCTGTGGCCGCCTCTCTTGGGGGGCTCGGACCTCCAATTGAGTGTTTCATCTTTTTGGTTGTCTGCGTCGAGTTACAGAGCTAACCACAGCTGCTCTTCTACACATGCCCCACTTGTGGTTGGTAAGTCCACAACGGGTGCATGAGCCTGGTATTTCTTTCCTTTTGTCTACCAGAGTTTGGGGAATTCCTTCATGAGCTTTCTTCCAATCCATGTGTATCGGTGATGGATTGCTTTCTCCCCCATTTGGTTTCTGTGTCTTCCACCCTGTTGTGGCTGCTTTTGGTGATCGAGGCTTTTTATTAAACCTGGTATCCGGGCTTTTATTTTCATTGCCACGCTTTCTTGTAGTGGCTTTTCCTTGCCCCTTTGCCATTGCCTGGGAAAGGTTCTGGCGTTGTAAGAAAGATTCCTCTAGCTTGCCAAAGCCTCTTAGTGACTTGAGCCAATCTTCATTGGAATCGTATGTCTCTCCTGAGAGCCTTCTCAGGATTTGTTCCAGGAGCTTGTCCTCGACCAGGAGCCTCCACCCAATGCCTGACATTTTGGCTTTGATATTAAGGTTTTCGAGTAGAAGGAGGTATTCTTCAATATCATTATTGTATGGGATTTTCTTCATGTCCCATGCTGCCTCTCTTTCCTGCTCGATGCCGGAATATCTGCTAATGATTTCTTGGGTAAATCTGGTCCAAGAGACCAAATCTGGTTGAAAAGGAGCACCCATAGTACCTGTCATACTTTTTCGATACCATTCGGCAAAGGGAGCTACCTTTTTTCCCTTTGTCCTTTTTAATGCATAAACGATTTTATGATGGTCTTCCATCCATTGATCTGGGTTTCTAGCAAAGTAATCTTCGCAGTCCAACACCCATGTGTTAATGTCCTCATAGACCTTGGCCTCAAATATAGATGGCGGGTCTGCATGCCTTGTCCCTCAGGCAATCGCGCTTCCCAGTATCTCTAACATGTGGTCCCGGTCTGGGGCGCTTCCTTGCGGGGGGCGGCTTTCGGGTCTAGGTGTTGGAATTGGGGCTGGGTCTTCACCATTGCTGGAGCTGCCACTGCTGCTGCTGCTGCTGCTGGGGTTAGGGTCTCCTCCTCTAGCTCCACACATTCTTGGGGGTCTTTGGCCACCTCCTCCTTCTCCCCTTCCTCCTCCTGCTACAGGTTGGCCTCGGTCGACTTCTTTTCCTTTTTTTGGCCTCCCAGCTAGGGAGCTGGAGGAAGGTGGAGCAGTTTCTACTGTCGCTTGTCTTGTCGGAATGGAGGGGGTGGCTGCTGAGCGAGCTACTTCGGTTAACTGCTGCTGCACTAGTTCCATCATTTCTCGCATTCTCTGTTCGGCAGCTCTTCGTTGTTCCCGATTGATCTCAACCTGGGCTTGGACTTGTTGGATCAACAGTTCCAGCTGTTGATCTCTCGAAAAGGATGCTTGTCCTGTCAAGTCAATATCCTGATACAACTGGGTACTCACCATTTGTTGCTGCTCGTGTTGAGCATTATGTTTTCGTAGCTCCTCTGCTACTTGGTCTTGGAAGTGCCTTCGAGATGTCTCTACATCCTTTGCGAATGCGTTCATTTTTAGGTTTATACCAATTAACTCATTTTCCACTATATGTTCTCCCTGATCAAGCCTAGTGCGGTAGCTTTTGAGCTCGTCGGCATATTGGCATCCTCGTGCGGACAGCTTATTATAGGCTATATGTTGCTCGTCTATGGATCTTGAAGCATTCCAGTCAACTTGGCTTAGAGATTCCATAATGTGTCTTAAGATAGCCGGAACTTCTGGCTGTCTTGGGGGGCCACGTGATCCTTCTCTAGGGATAGCGACTCTTTTTTCGATTCTTCCCCACGATCTCCTTCCTCCTAAGGAGCCTGCTGGGGAAGTTCTGCTTGAGAGGTAAGGGGGGTTTTGCGTAGCGCTAGTGGCTAGTATAGACATCACATCACTGGCTGGGGAAGGGGCTCCCTCTTCCATTTGTACATCGTGCCCTGGCCCTTGGATGGCCAAGGGCATAGGTGAGTCTTGTCTAATGCGGTCCATGATAGGTATAGGTAGTAGGTAGAGGTAATTATGTAGGTAGTGAGCCTAGGTAACGTGGAGAGTATTAATATACTGTTATGGGGTAGTCCAATCGTAGATAGGGCTGGTTGGTCTAAGCTGTAAGCTTCTTGAAATAAGGTAAGGTAGGATAAAACGAAGATCGTTAAGGTAGGCTTGTGTTTCTCGAAGGTTCAAAAGGAATATGTGTAATAAAGTTTTTTCAAGAGTAAGTTAATAAATATATTAATAAGATCTCTTCTCCGTTGCTTGATGTTTCTGATAGCTGGGAGTACCTCGATATTTATATTCCACGTCTGGGTTATCGCGGGCTACATTCAACTCCCATACTATCTAACTACCTCCATCGAAAACGTCTTAGTTTTCCTAAGTGCGAACACTCTTGACCCTGAGAATATTTGCCTTGCTTAGCTTTAATCTCTTCAGACTCCTATTGTTTCTGGGGGGTGTGAACGCCCCTCCAGTAGGTAGCCTTCGATCTCTCCACTATATGAACTTAATTTGAGTATGCCACCCTAATGGCAACTATACCAATTGTTCTGCCTCAAAACATAAAGTGATCAGCTTTAATGAATGAGCACGGCCATTGTGTTGCATATTGATGCATCACAAGGCCCATCGGATATATACGGTTTTTTTGCTCTGGATCGAGCCAATAGCTTGTCCAGCGAAAACCTCTCATACCGATTCTCGAGTAGGCCCTCTTGGGGCACTACTTCTTTCAAAGCAAGAGGCTCGGCTCTATGGCTACCCATCGGTGCCATAGGCTCATGATATTCAGTCGCTAAGGTTTCTTCCCAAATTGTCCCATCACCTATTAGCCATAATATTTAACTGCTAATGTACAAGGTAATAGCTTTCTCAAGACTTAACCAAATTCCTCCGAGTCACTTCCTATGAGTCGTCAAAGGTGCCCTCTCATATATCCTACGGACAGCATCCAGTCGGACGGACGGCGACGACGTATATGGTGTTATGCTGAAGGTGCCATTTATTGTGGCTAAAGTGTCGGGACGCAACTCGGCCGTAATACCGTAATGACGCCCGGTCCCTACATGGGGGCTGCAGGGGTATGGTAGAAATAATCCTATGTAAAGGCCGGGTAACTTTGGCCCTTTTTTCCATATGCCTAACAGCGACACCTGTGCTGATGCTGGAAAACCTTTATCACAAGGAGAAGCAAGAACAGAAGGCGCTGCTGTTGGTTTAAGAAAACTACTAGCTGGAGGTTATTGTTTCCCGGGTCTGCTATGCTGGAAATAATCCTGCCCAAACTGCACTCTCCAGTGGTCCAAGTGCAGCATTTGATAGAGTTGTTACTGTTTGTTGAGATCGTTCAGGTTCCTCCAATGGTGAGCCTTGTTTCAGTGGCATTCTTTATCGAAAGTGCAGATGTCACGGCAGTTTGTGGCCTGGGTGCTGTGTTCAGGTTTCGGTGGTATGAGCTAGATGGCTGTGAGTTGATACAACAGGAGTGGGATGGGTTCGGCCACTCAGGGTCAAAGACCTCAGGCTGTTACTTACGATGACTCATATTTCTTAAGAGTCTCACACTGCAAAACCGTACTTTAGAAATCAGGTATTTTCACTAACGCCACCGGCAAAAATAAAAACTAAAGTATAACTTAAGAAAAATAGCAGAACCTCCCTAATAACTACAGTTGCAGGGTACAACTTGTGTTTTGCAATTTTAGCACTTTTGAAAGCTGAGGCTGACCAGACACACCCTAAGATTTATTTACCTTCAAATATCAGTATTATTGTAGAGTACTGGATGGTAATGGGCTGGGAGGTGACAAGTCAAGTTGGTAATACGGTGCTGTACAGGTAGGTGCCCTGCATCGATTAGGTTTGGTTTTATGTTGATCCTGTTTAATTTTTACCTTATGGAAAGAGGTGCGGAGGGATCATGAGGTCAACTCTGCTCACGTTATCTGGGTAGTGTATGATATTTATCTGGATTAACTACTGTATAGTTGCATAGAGCAAGAAACACTAGACATAACCGTGCCAAGGTTCCCACCACTTCAAATGATGCTGAGTGACCTTCAAAGCAAGTGGCACTCCTATGGAGTACCTAACAGCTCAATGATAGAAATGGGCTCAATGATAGATTTATTACATGCGGTGAGAAATATGTTCAACAAAATACCAATTTTATTAATTGAAAGCTGCTAAAGCTCATGATTCTTATTCCCATTCCTTGCCATCATATTCTGCTGCTTTTATATTTTATTCCACTGCATCTTGATATTTTTTCAGGTGTGTGTTAGAGGTCACACGGAGAAGGTTGGAGTGGAAGTGTAAAGTGATGGGACTGATCAGTGAAAGAAAGAAAGAGAGAGTTGCTGTCTTGATTGTCTTACTATAGACGTGCCTGAAACTGCCGTACTTATAGCTAGCTGTAACATGAATATACATCAATATGACCTCAGTCATTTCCTAGTTCCTCACGTCCCAAGTGGCCTAGCAACGGCCGAACATATCCGTACCACTCATCACACTGAGGTGGTATTTTCCCACAGTGTGTTCTCTGTACTGTACAGTCCAGTGGTCCATGGACCTTTGCAAGCCAGTTTACTACAAGTTCTTCTCCCTCCCGATACAATATTAATATCCTTATGTACATATATGAAATCATAGTTCTGGGTGAAATAGCTTGTAGTTTGGAAGTAGCTAGGACATGATTGAAATCATCAATATTCTACCATCACACTGATATCGGGTGTGGAGCTTGGCACAGGCTATAAGTGGAGCAGGTGCATTTACAGGCCTTCAAAACACAAAGCCAGTTAAACTTGTGTACCCTCAAGGAAAAAACACAGTACATAGTAAATTTAGAAGGATTATATTATATATTTACAAAAATCTAGATCAATAGTCCTACAGGGAGAGCGAGAGGGCCTAGGAAGGTAGGCAGAGAAGGTTGAGCAAAGCCTGAATAGTTCACAGGAAGCCAAAAAAAATGGTCTGAAGGCAGTAGAATAAAAACACCAGAGTATGGTGGCAAAGAATGGGAATAAGGGTCATGAGCTCTAGCAGCTTTCAATTAATAAAATTGGTATTTTGCCAAACATATTTCTCACTGCATGTAATAAATCTATTGTTGAGCCGTTGCTATCATTGAGCTGTTAGGCACTCCATAGGAGTGCCACCTGCTTTGAAGGTCGCTTAGCGTCATTCGAAGTGGTGGGAACCTTGGCACGGTTATACTGCAGTGGTAGGATATTATCAAAAAAAAAAAAAAAAAGAACCCCTCATAGCTATAATCCGAGTATATATGAACGCCCTCTCCCAGCTCTGGTCCTACTCCCAGTCCTAGGAGTAGGGCACATCAACCCTAAATTTTCAATTCTCAGTCATGAGTTAGTAGCGTAGAAGATTTGATGTCTTTTTCTCCCTCCCGTACGAGTTTGACTACCGTAATGCTCGTAGTGATTCCCGGTTCAGCCATGTTCCGGGCGGATTTAACTTTTGTATGATATGATAGGAAGGTTGTTCTACACTAGACTAAAGGTTTACTGTCCAGTGTACTCACGCGGCCAGCCGAGTTGAAGCCGAACACTTTGGACGTATGGGTATTACCACCTTCGGTATCAAGCTTCAAGTCGGCTGCGCTCGTATCATTTCCAGTAAAGTTAAAAATAAAGATGAGAGAAGTATACACACCATAATACCAAGGTGTATAACCACTGCTTTCCCCTCCTCCTCCTCCTCCTCGAGTCCCAGGAGTAGAATGGATTAATTTCGGGCTTCTAGAATTTCCAGTTCTCTGTCATGATAGTAGCATAGGAGATTTGATTTGATATCTTCTCTCTCGTTCCCCCTCGTGCGAGTTTGGCTAATGCTCGTAGTGATTCCCGGGAGTAATGATTTCAGCACAGCGATGTTCCGGGTAGATTGGCTTTTGTGGGAGGTTTATTATAGGGCTGTGGGAAGTCATGCGATGCTTGCTTACTGGTGGGCGCTGTGGAACCTAATTATGTCTTCTAGAATAAAACCAGCGCTAACCTTAGGATCACCACGGCACCTAGTACTAGTAGTAGGTAGTGCAAGTGCCGAACTCCTCCCTCCCCTATATGGTGTTGCACCAGAACAACCTTCTTAAACATATCGTAGCCCAGAAGAAGAAGTGGAAGCAACGCATCTCAGTATTGTACTCGTATGAGCGAGCGCCATATAAAAGATATGGGCACAGCGCAGTCTATTCCGGCGTCGTTAGATTATCTTCTCGCACTGCGAGTATGATAGCCGCACGGAAAATAACTTAGGCATCATAAATAAACAAGCCTCGGCCAAAATCAGACTGCAAGGACGGGGAGGTGCAACTCTCTCGATGGCCAGAACAGACTGTAGTGATATTCCGGATGTTCTTTTTTTTTTTTTTACTCGTACAGTAACTTAAGAGCTTTGTTAATTCTAAAGGCCCACAGTATATATTGGACGGTGTGGGCGTTTGGAGTTCTGAAACTATAAATAAGTCATCTAGAATGGAATAAATTATGGGCCGAGTCTATCAGAAGTACCGCACCGTAGTGGCAGTATGCTTGGCAAATGCACCTGCCACAGGGCAAAACACACCGAAATTGGGGTTTTTTTTGAGTCTCCTGATATCAACAGGTTACCATGACATTAACTTCAAAATAGGCTTACAAGGTGCTGAGGCCTCTGAAATACTCTATATATTTTCCCCTATTTTTACCTGCCATGTATATAGAGTGAGGTGCATTCAAAGTCAGTGAGGTCTATTGCAATGTATCTTTCATATACAAAATAGCCTGGCTTGGCAGGTACCTTCGGAAACCTAATTTTTATCAATCTATCTAGCCCGGAGGTAAGCCCCATTTCACAAACCAAATCATATCTAGCTAAGCCAGTATGAGATACTCCCCCCAGCCAAGGGCCCCCTGAAAGAAATCCACCTCCTGGCCACCTGCCACAAATACATCATTAGCGACCTGCTTGTTGCCCCGCAACAACTCACCCACAAAAAAAACCCTCCCTGAAACCCCTCCAAGTCTAAGTAAGCTTTCGCACCTATTAGGCATATGGGAAAAAGGGCCAAAGTTACCCGGCCTTTACTCAGGATTATTTATACCATACCCCTGCAGCCCCCATGTAGGGACTGGGCATCATCACGGTATTATGGCCGAGTTGCGTCCCAACACTTTAACAACAAAGAATGACACCTTCAGCATAACACCATATGCGTCGTCGCCATCTATCCGACCGGGTGCTGTCCGTAGGATATATGAGAGGGCACCTTTGTCGACTCATGAGAAGTAACTTGGAGGAATTTGGTTAAGCTTTGAGAGAGCTATTATCCTGTACATTAGCAGTTAAATATTATGGCTGATAAGTAATGGGACAATTTGGGAAAAAACTGTTAGTGACCAAATATTGTGAGCCTATGGCACCAAAGGGTATAGAGCTGAGCCTCTTGCTTTGAAAGAAGTGGCACCCCAAGAGCATCTGCTCAAGAATTGGTATGAGAGGTTTTTGCCCGACAAGCTATTGGCTTAATCCAGGACCAAAAGTCCTTTATATGTTATGATTGGCTATACGATCTCTCCTTTCTTATATCTCGCAATAGGCAACGAATCTGTAATTAGCTTTTCTTTTGGAAGTAACTTTTACTTATCTTCTATTGTATTCTCTTTTCTTCGAGAATTCTTAATACTTGTTATCTTATGCTACATCTTAGATATTGACCATTGCCAATACTAAGTCCTTATAGTGCTAACTAGTATTAGTTCTGTTCCTCTTTGTGATTGTTGATCTTTGCAAGTAAAGAGCGTAAAGGTGTTTTATTGATAATTTATAAGATAGGAAATAACTTAGGTGGTTGCACGAAGAACTAACTGTCAGGTCCTATTGACCTCCTTATATAGTTCTTCCAGCAACCCGCTTATAAATCAAATGAGTCACAACTGTGACTCATATACTTGCATAACATATAACCTCATGACCACACTTGGTCATGTGCAAAAGTCCCATGACCTTAAAGGGGTCATGTGCGAAACCTCATGACTCATATAAACAAAGTCATGCCTCTTAATCCTCATGACTCATAGGCACACCTATGAGTCAATGCTCAACATACCAATCAAATTCAAACATAAACAACTATGACTCGCAACTGTGAGTCATGTGAGACCCTATGACTCGTATGTGAGTCATAGTGCAAAAACCTAATATCATATGACTCAACTGAGTCATGTGCAAAAAACTTTTAAACTAATAAAATATTATGACATACAATCATATGTCATATGAAACCATTACAAACTATTCTGGGTTTGTAATACATATCTGATAGGCTTTGCGATGCATAAATATGTAATGCAATAGCTGTGCTTATTCATTAAAGCTGATCACTTTATAGTTTGAGGCAGAATGATTGGCATAGTTGCTATTAAGGTGGCATACTTAAATTAAGTTCATATGGCAGAGAGATCGAAGACTACCTACTGGTGCAGTGTTCACACCCTCAGAAACAAATAGGAGTTTGAAGAGATCAAAGATAAGTGTTACGATCTGCTATATGATCTCTCCTGTCCTATATCTTGCAACAGGCAACAAACCTGTAGTTAGCTTTTCTGGGAAGTAACTCTTACTTATCTTCTATTGTATTCTCTTTCTTTCGAGAATTCTTAATACTTGTTATCTTATGCTATGTCTTAGATATTGACTGTTGCCAATTCTAAGTCCTTATAGCGTTAACTAGTATTAGTTCTGTTCCTCTTCGTGATCGTGGGTCTTTTGTAAATAAAGAACGTAGTGGTGTTTTATTGATAACTTATAAGATAGGAAATAACTTAGGAGGTTGTGTGAAGAACTAACTATCAGGTCCTACTGACCTCCTTATATAGTTCTTCCAGCAACCCACTTACAAATCAAATGAGTCACAACTGTGACTCGTACACTCACGTAACATATAACCTCATGACCATACTTGGTCATGCACGAAAGTCCCATGACCTTAAAGGGATCATGTGCGAAACCTCATGACACATATAAATGAAGTCATGCCTCTTAATCCTCATGACTCATAGGCGCACCTATGAGTCAATGCTCAACATACCAATCAAATTCAAACATAAACAACTATGACTCACAACTGTGAATCATGTGAGACCCTATGACTTGTATGTGAGTCATAGTGTGAAACATAATATCGTATGACTCAACTGAGTCATGTGCGAAAACCTTTAACAAATGAAATACTATGACATACAATTGTATGTCATGTGAAATCATTACAAACCACGCGTGGTTTGTAATACTAGCTCCCCTCTCCCTAAATTCTCAGTCCCTTGAGGATCTATGACTATACCTTTCATAGTATATGTCCCGATCCACATTCTCTTTCAATCTATTCATATCATGAGTGATTCCCCTAATCCTCCTTTCTGTCTCTTTTCTAGTGTATCTTTCCCTTGCTAATTCTCTTTCCAAGGCCTTATTTCTGAGTCTCAATCCTTTTTCCTCTTCCCTTCGCCTTTCGATAGAATCTGTTACTCTGTCCACTGTTCATTGTAGTTGTTCCACCTTTTTCCATAGGTCCTCCTTTGATACGAACTTTTTATCCCCCTCTTTTTCCTACAGTTTCATCCCTGAAACTTGGTTCTCTCCCTACCTTACTTTCTTGGTTCCTTTCCTATGAAAGGAACAGTGGGTTCGCATGCAATTTCTTGCTGGTATTTTTTCATACTTTGGTTGGTCAGGGGTTGGTTCTTTTAGTGTGAATGGTGGGAATGTTTCCCAACTTTTTTCCCAGCTGTTGGCATTGCTGGAATCATTCAAACTAGTAGTTATTGTTCTGGCCGTGGGCCAGAGGTCATATCTTTCTTTTGCATCCTTATGGATCGAGCACTCTTCATCTATGCATACTGTGAAATGATATGCTGCATGCTCGGTTTTTGTGTCCTTGTAGTATATCTTGCCCCAGTCTTCAGTTTCTGGGGCTTGACTTGTTTGGGTATCGTTGATGGAAGGTGGAGACTGCATTTTGGGCATTGGTGAAGTTGGTTGCTGGGTACCACTCTCAATCATGTTGTGCAGGGTAGCCAGTCCACTTGGCTCGGTATTGTAACTTTCTGTAATGTAGTCTCGAGTCAATGATTTGATCAAGTTCGTATTCGTCTTCTCCTTCTATCTCAATAGGAGGAGGGGGAAGTTTCTTTTGTGAGGGTAGAGGATTGCCCGAATAGAGTTCAAGTTTGCTGATATGGAAGACTGGATGTTTTGTTTTCATCGAGACTGGGAGGTCTAGCTTATAAGCTTTTTCTCCAATTTTTTCAATGATCCTGTATGGTCCTATTTTCCGATAATCCAGTTTCTTTGATGGCCTTGTGGTCTGGATATCTTTCATGATTAACCAGACTTTATCTCCTGATTCCAGTCTTGGATTGGGTTTTCTGTAATGATCATTGTTTTCCTTCATTTTATCTTGTACCATTCATATTTCTGTTTTGATGAGTCCATGTAGTCAGCTGATATCTTCCTTTTCCAATATTCCTGGTAAGCCTATGTGTCCCATGGGTTCGTTGATGGGGTGATGTCCATAATTTGCATAGAAGGGTGTTGTCTTAATGGCATCTTGTCTCGTGTTATTGTATGCAAACTCCGCAAACGATAGCCATTCTTCCCAATCTTGTTGGGAGTATTGCACATATGCCCTTAGGAATTGTTCTAGTGAGGCATTCATTCGCTCTGTTTAACCATCCATTTGGGGGTGGAATGCTGTGCTTATCCTCCAGGTGATGTCCAATCCTTTGGTCATCTCTTTCCATAGGTCCAATGTGAATATTGATCCCCTATCACTGATGATATCTTTCGGTAATTCATGCGGTTTGAAAACATTTTTCATAAACAGTTGCGTGAATTGTTTGGTTTTCATATCCTTCCAATAGGGTATGAAATGAGCCATCTTGGTCAGGCAATCCACAATGACCCATATTGCATCATAGTTGTTCGATAGTGGTAAGTCTGTGATGAAATCCATACTGATGGATTTCCATGGATTTTCTGGTATTTGTAGTGGTTGCAATAGTCCATAGGGCACATGATGACTTAATTTTGTCCGTTGACACATGTCGCAGTTTTTGACATATCACTTAGGGGGTGATTGGCTCGCCACAATTTCAAATTTTGGTCATCTCAAATTGCGAATTTCAAATTCCTATGACCCAAGCAGGTACAGAATTGTGAGAATTAGAATTTGAGAAAGTGAGGCTCAACTAAATTTAATTATGGAGAGGAATTAGTGCCAAGAAGGAAAAAATATTGTTAAACAATTCAGCAATAATGACACTGTACTGTACCCCATCTATAAAGGTAATCCCTAACCCATACAAGCTATAACAATTGACGAAAAACCTGTACAACAAAAGCAACAACTACAAACTCAACAAAAAGTGCCTATAAAATCTCCAAAAGTGCTCCTTAATCTGGCCAGGAAACCATGAATGATGAAATAAATGAGATCAATGAAATAGCAGAGATACTTGAGCTTGGTACAATGACACTACAAGCAATTGCTGCACTATCATCAATTCAAAGAGAAATCTATGAGCAGGCACCTACCCGACAACTACAACCAAAGCACACATCTCAGATGAGTGGCCAGCAGTATACTGCTGAGCTGTTAACCTCTACTCATGAGAGATGTATTCTGGAATGCCTTCACATGCCAATGAAAACTTTTCAATCGTTGGCAAGTTTATTAAGAGAAAAGTGTCTTCTTGAAGACTCTCGTTATACAACTATTGAGTACCGGCTCCACATTTTTATATTTATTGTCACATCGGGTTCCTGCCAACGGGTGGTACAGGAGTAATTCCAACATTCTCCTGAAACTATTAGTCGAATATTTAAAGATGTTTTGGATGCAATAAATCACCTAGCACCAGAGTTTATCCAGATTCCAACAGCAAGCAATACAGACCTTGATGTTATACCACCAGAAATTATAACAAATTCAAAATTCTTCCCTTTTTTTCAGAATTGTCTTAGAGCAATTGATGGGTCTCTGATTCCCTTGAATGTATCTGCAGTAGATGCACCAGCTAATAGAACAAGGAAGGGCTTCACTGCCCAAAATGAATTTATTGCCTGCAGTTTTGACTGCAAGATTCTATTTGTTTTATCAGGATGGGAGGGATCAGCTTATGACTCTCAAGTCCTAGCTGATGCCTGTGATAAAGGCTTTCAAATTCCAAGTGGAAAGTTTTACTTAGCAGATGCTGGATATGGAATATCACCTGAATACCTTACACCCTACTGAGGTGTTTGCTATCATTTGAAAGAGCAGATAATTGGGAATCAGGTGTAAGTCTCCTTTATAATGATCCTTCTAAATTTATAGTCTTAATACTAACTCTGTATTAATTTCAAAAAGACCACAAAATGCAAAAGAATTATTTAATCTCTGCCATGCTTCTGCAAGGAACTGCATTGAGAGGACTCTTGGTATTCTTAAAACAAGATTTAAGATATTAAAGCAAGCATCCAATTATAGTGCAATTACCACAACAGCAATTTTTAATGGAATGTGTTGCCTGCACAATATAATTGCCCTTGATGCTATCCCAGCCTCCAAGCGTGGACCCATTCTTACCAAAGCCAAGCAAGTACATCAAGAGGTAGCTGCACAAGTAACGCAACCAGTCCTAAATTCCACGCAGCGAAAAAAACAAGGAGAACAGCTGAGAGATAAAATTGCTGGAGATATGTGGGAGAGTTATCAGAAAATTATGGAGGAGAGGAGATTTGAGCAAGAATAATTCCAAAAAAATATAAACGTGACTAGTACTAGGTATACTTTTATAAATAATACAAAAAAATCATACCTGACTTATACCAGAAGTTTATGAGTTGATAGCATCCTTTATCCACTCAACCTTGAAATTCTTAAGAAGAACTATGAATATTAATACACTCAATTAGACTCTCCTTAAATACAGATATTACTACCTTTACCTCTGCCATTGTAAGTTTCTAATAAAAGTATACATTGAATTAACTACTTCTAAACACTCAGCATAGGGTCTAAATTCTACAGGAACATTTGTTAACTTAGAGGATTTATATCTTTCTTGATTTATATTACTATCCTCTTTTGATGATCCACTATCATCCTCGTGGATACTCCGAGCCCACTTATCATGTCCTCTTGCTAACATATTATTAATTAACCCCATCATACCCTCTTTGACCTCACCAGCCATTCCCGTAATTTTCTCTAACTCCTGATTTGCTAATTGAGAGGAAGTTAATGATTTTTTTGATCTCCTTGAAGTAATGGTTATAGTAGGGAGCTGATCTAAACAAACTGAGTCAAGTACCTGGTTATTGTCTTCTACCTCACAAGTTGCATCAGATCCTGACCACTGACTAGCATACTCTGTTCTATCCTCATTGGTATCCCAATGGTCTCCACTATCTCCATCACATTCACTATTTCCATTAGTACTATTGCTCCCACCACCAACACCAGCACTAATACCACCAATACCAATACTACTAATTCCAATATTACCTCTACTACCACCATCATCACCAACTCCATCAACTCTACTAATTCTATCAACTCTACTACCTCTATCACCTCTACCTCTATCACCTATACCCCCTCTACCTATCCCATCCCTTCTATCAACTCCATGATTCGAGTCCCCAATATCTTTACTATATCCATCATATCTATCATTTTCACTTTCGAAACTATTCACTCTTCTACTATTTCTCCTATCTCCTCCCCCACTGGGTTGTCCAATATCTGCATATCTTTCCTTATAGTAAGATATTTCCCCTTCAAACCAGTCAGGATTAGGTTGCAATCTCAAATTACTGGATATATTCTGACTATCCTGAATAGTTTGATAGCTAAGCTGACTGCCTCTTCTAGGCAATTGTGAAGATGCTGGGGTTACTGCATTCACTCCTGTAACAGTCGTATTGCAAAAGATTTTATCCAGTTCTTCATAGTTGTCTAGTGCTTTCTGCCCAAACATCATTGCACCTGGGTGGTTCTACATATTTTTAATGGTTAGTTCTTGTAAGGCAGAAGCCATAGTCTTTTTTCTTACTTTGTTGGGTGCTCATACCTTTATATAATCGTTCCATACACTATCAGTAGCAGTTACAACTTTACTTGAATTATTCCAACCAAAGCCAGAAGAGTTCAGTAGGTGGTTAAACATTTTCCAATTTCTTTTATACTAATATCTGCATTAGTACACATGCTCCATAGCATTAAATATTTATTTCAGAGAATGATTCTTACAGTAGCTAATCAGGATTTATTCTGCCCAATTGCCAGGGTCCCATCTTTACTTTCTCTATTGAACTCAGAAAGTATCTCCATCCAAACATCTTTCTTGAAGCTATTATCCAGTTTTTTACCCTTGCGGCATTGGCGAAGCATAGATGTGATTAGGATTTTGTCAGCCATTGTAGTCCATAAGGCTTTTGCTGGTCGTATAGATATATTGGAAGTCATTGTAATTTGTGTAAAGTTTGTGAATGTAGATTGTTGAATTTTGACAAGTTTCTTGTAGGTGTAAAGGTGAGGAAGTATTTTTGTTTACTCAAAAGGGGGGTATTTCTTTATTATTATTACATAATCTGACTTTATACTAACAAAAAAACATGCCAAGAAATACTGACATTTCAAATTGTGATTTGAAATTCTACATGTAAAGAATTTCAAATTTTCGGTGTGCCATACACCTCAGAATTTGAGATTACAATTTGACCCCAAATTGCAATTTGAGATGGCCAAAATTTGAAATTGTGGTGAGCCAATCACCCCCTTAATGTCTTGGCGCATGCCTGGCCAATAGTTCATTCGTTGTGTTAATTCAAATGTCTTGGCTATTCCACCGTGTCCATTTTGTGGTGTGTCGTGATTCCTTCTTATTGCTTCGGTTCTTATTGGTTTGTCTCCTGGTAACCAGATTTTTCCTTCGTACCACATGTATCCTTCTTTCCAGTCGCATGATCCTAGTGCCACTTTCGGGTATTCTTTATCTTTCCTTTCTATGGCTTTTCGAATATCTTGGAGCAATATATCCTGTGATGTCTTTTCTTTGATATTCTTTTCAGTTTCTTGGTCCTCTATCATCCATAGTTCCATAGTATTGATTTCTTCTGAGCCCAAAGCATATCCTTCATCCACGAAGAATTGTTCTTTTGGTAACAGAATCCTCTGTCTTTGCATAATACGATCATCTCCTTCCGTTGGTATGTCATTTGTTCTTCTTGTAAGGGCATCCAGTTTTGCCCCTTCCTTGCCTGGTCAATATTCTATTTTGATGTTGTATTGACTGAGCTCTTCGCTCCATTGTATTTGTCTTCCATTCAGGGCTTTGGTAGTTGTGAATGGGACAAGGTTCTTGTGGTCTGTAAGGACCTTGACTGTGCGAGGGCTTCCTTGTGCATATTTCCTCCACTCCTTGAGGGCCTGCATAATTGCAAGGAGTTCTTTGTCGTATATGTCATAGTTGCATTCTGCCTTGGTCATTGTTTTTGACCAGTAGGCTATCGGTTTCCACAGTCCCTCCTTGTCTTGTTGCGATATTATTCTTGAACAGACATAATTGGATGCATCGGTTTCAATCATAATAGGTGCCTCCGGGTTGAAGTGTCTTAGTATTGGAGTTGTGGTAAGTCTTTCCTTAAGACCCTTGAAGGCTTTTTACTCCTGCTCTCCCCATTCCCACTTCTGATTTTTCTTTGTTCTGTTGTATAGTGGTTTTGCTATCCTGCTGAATCCTTCTATGAATCATCTGTAAAAGTTGCAGAATCCCACAAAGCTTTGTATATCTTTGTTCTTTTCTGGCGTTGTCCATACTTTTATGGCATCCGTTTTGGTAGGGTCCGTTCATACTCCTTCAGAGTTGATGATGAATCCCAGATACTCAGTTTCTTCCTTGTGAAATTCACATTTTGTGGGTTTTAGATGGACTCCAATTTCCTTGAGTTTTGCTAGTATCATGGCCACGTCTTTTCAGTGTTGTTCCATGGTATCCAAATATACCAGGAGGTCATCCAAATAGGCTATGCAGTTAACATCTGGGTATTGACTGAGTGCATTATTGACCCATTGCTGGAAAGTTGCTGGGGCATTGGCTAATCCAAATGGCATGACCATATATTTATATAGTCCATATCATGTTCTGAATGCTGTTTTCCATTCATCCCCTTTGGCAATTCGTATATGTTGATATGCATCCTTGATGTCGAGTTTGGTGAAATATTTCACCATTTGCAGTCGATCCAAGGCTTCGCTTACTAATGGTAATGGATATCTGTCCTTTTTTGATACTGCATTCAACCCTCTGTAGTCCACGCCGAGCCTTAAGCCCCCATCTTCTTTTTTTTGATGAAAGGTTTGGGTGCTCCTGCTGATGAAGATGAAGGTCTTATCCATTGTCTTTCTAAATTCTTTTCTAGGTATTCTCTGAGTTCCTTAAGTTCTTCCCCTCTCAAGGGGTAGAGCTTCATAA
Organism: Choiromyces venosus 120613-1; assembly: GCA_003788595.2. Lineage (NCBI taxonomy): Eukaryota > Fungi > Ascomycota > Pezizomycetes > Pezizales > Tuberaceae > Choiromyces > Choiromyces venosus. The sequence continues at coordinate 347,617 of ML120432.1, forward strand.
TTGGTGGTGGTGTTTCTGTTTCTATCTTGTGGTCCGCCACCCGATGCAGTGGTAATTCAGTTCTTTCTTTTTCTTCAAATATGTCTAAGAAGTTGTGATACTCCTTAGGCACTATTTGTCTCAAGGTTTCTTTTCCGCCCTTCCCTTTCTTATATAGGGCTAGTTCCGTACTGATTGTTGTAGCCACTAGTGTGAGTCTTGCATCATCCCACTTCAGGATTCCAGTAATTTCTCCTTTTTTGTGCATCCTGCCGAATGCTTGTGCCGAGATAAAAGCTATTGATAGCTTTTTCTTGTCCTGAGTTGGTTCCTTCTCCTGGTATTCGGTGCTGCCAAATCCTTGGTCCCCCCTTTCCATGGATTGAAGTTGTTAGACTTCCTTAAAGGGTGTTGAGACTATTTTTTCGATAATTATCTGGGCGATCCTATCCCCTTTGTGGACTTCATAATCCACCTCTGACAGGTTTGCCAATAGGACCCGAATTTCTCCTGTATAGTCCACATCTATGACTCCAGCGTTAATGGTAAGGCCGTTTTTGCTTGGCAAGCCACTTCTGAGTGCGATACGGGCATAGGTGTTCTCTGGGAGTCCCATTGAGATTCCTGTTCTGATGAGCTTTTGTCCTCTTGCTGGGACTATGGCTCCTTCTATGCTGAACAGGTCACTGCCTGCAGCCTTTCGCGAACCTTTCGTAGGTATCGTCACATCCTTTCTCAGTTTTTTGACCATAATTTCCTGGTTTGGTCCTTCTTTAGTGCTGATCTTTCAAATCTGGCTTTCCAGATTTTCATGAATTGCTTCTTTTTCTGGTACTGCGTATACCATTGGGGAGGCATCAAGGCATACTGCCTTACACCTGTCACTATCAAAGGTGATTTCCTCTTTTCTCCAGTCAATCCTTTGGTTGTGATCTTTCAACCATGTCATGCCAAGGATGACTTTGTGTTTGACAAGGTTAGCTACTAGGAAAGTTGCTTTTCTTTGTGGCTTCCAATGTCCATAGGGATTTCCGTAACATGGGTGATTGGTCCTGCATCTGATACCATTCCATCTACCATATATATGTCCCTTGGTTTTTCGATTTTTGTTAAGGGTAACTGATGATTTATAGCGAAATTGCGATCTATAAAATCTTCAGTTGCCCCTGAGTCGATCATCGTGTTTGTTGATATTTGTTGTTGTTTGTTGTGGAGTTGTATTTTGACCATGATATGGTCTGATTCAAGGTTTCTTAGTTCCTTGTTGGTTATTGCAGTGTTGAGGTATGCGATCCTGATGGTTTTTGTCTTGTCATTCCCTGGCCTATCATTTCCTGGGGACGTCTTCCTTCTTTTGATGGGTTTCATTCTGTTGTCCCCGAAACCACCTATTCCTGGGGACTTTCATCATTTAAAGCCTCTTCTTGCTCTTTTTCCACATCTAGTTCTCGGATCTTTGGTCCCTTGATATTGGCCTTCTTGACTTGACAGTCTTTTGCCATGTGTCCCTTCCTTCCACACTAATAGCACAATCCTTCTTTCATGCATTTTCTCCATTCTTCCTGGGGTAGCCTTTGGTACCTCCTTCGATTTGTGGCATCCAGGTCCATCGGATCTCCTCGTTATGGTTCCTTAGATGTTGTTTTGAATGTGCCATTGTTGTTTCTCAGAGTGTCATATATCTTGCTGTCTTGGATCCCTTTCTGAATATACTTCACCATGGTCAGCTTTGTTTCTTTGGTGATTGCCCATCAAGCCAGTTGTTCTGTACTCTCAAATGCAGCTGTGTCTATTCCCCAAGCATTCTGCAGTGTTGGGTCCATTCCTGCTAATAGCCATTCTCCTTTTGTTGTTTCGTCCAACTCTACCTCAGTGACCATCATTCTAAAACTGTTCCAGTATTCCGTCATGGGCCTAGTTCCTTGCCTTAGTTTTTTAAGTTTCATCTGGGCTTCTCCTCTTGGATTGATGGCTCCGAATTGTTCCCTAATAGATGTCTGGAAGAGTTCCCAAGATCCGTCCCATGGTTGTACTATACTTCCTTCCACATAAGGTGTGATCTAATTGGTTGCATCTCCTCTTAGCAGGCTTGTCATATATACTATCTTGTCCGTATTGTGGTTTTCGTGCCACCCTATGGCTTGAAAGTACACTCTTAGTTTAGCTAGCCATGTCTGTAGCTTACTTCGATCTCCTTCGAAGGTTTCCAGTTTCTCTGTCTTAGGTCTCCTTTCTGCTTGTTATTCTGCTAGAATCTGTGTCAGCTGTTCTACTGTTAGGGCTAAGGGTATTTCTGGGACTTGCTCTCCCCCTTCTTGTCCTTCCTCCAGTGGGTCTATTTGTTGGTCTTGTGCTGCTTCAGCCATTGTTGTTGTTGGGTATTGTTGGGGGACGCAACCAAATGTTACGATCCGCTATATGATCTCTCCTGTCCTATATCTCGCAACAGGCAACGAACCTGTAGTTAGCTTTTCTGGGAAGTAACTCTTACTTATCTTCTATTGTATTCTCTTTCCTTCGAGAATTCTTAATACTTTTTATCTTACGCTATGTCTTAGATATTGACCGTTGCCAATTCTAAGTCCTTATAGCGTTAACTAGTATTAGTTCTATTCCTCTTCGTGATGGTGGGTCTTTTGTAAGTAAAGAGCATAGTGGTATTTTATTGATAACTTATAAGATAGGAAATAACTTAGGAGGTTGCATGAAGAACTAACTATCAGGTCCTACTGACCTCCTTATATAGTTCTTCCAGCAACCCGCTTACAAATCAAATGAGTTACAACTGTGACTCGTACACTCGCATAACATATAACCTCATGACCATACTTGGTCATGCGCGAAAGTCCCATGACCTTAAAGGGGTCATGTGTGAAACCTCATGACTCATATAAACGAAGTCATGCCTCTTAATCCTTATGACTCATAGGCATACTTATGAGTCAATGCTCAACAGACCAATCAGATTCAAACATAAGTAACTATGACTCACAACTGTGAATCATGTGAGACCCTATGACTTGTATGTGAGTCATAGTGTGAAACATAATATCATATGACTCAACTGAGTCATGTGCAAAAACCCTTAACAAATGAAATACTATGACATACAATTGTATGTCATGTGAAATCATTACAAACCACGCTTGGTTTGTAATACTAAGCAAGGCAAATATTCACAGTGTCAGGAGTGTTCACACTTAGGAAAAATAAGAGGTTTTTAATGGAAGTACTTAGACAGTATGGGAGTTGATTGTAGCCCATGATAACCCAGATGCGGAATATAAATATCAAGGTACTCCCAGCTATTAGAAACACCAAGTAATGGTGAAGAGATCTTGTTAATATATTTATTATTTTACTCTTGAAAAACTTATTACCCACACAACTTTCCAAGCCTACCTTGATGATCTTCGTCTTTGTTTTATTTTACTTTACCTTACCTCAAGAAATATGCAGCCTGGGCTAACCCACATTATCTACAGTTAGGCTAACCTGTAATAGCACCCTACCCTGCCAGGCAAGGCCCCATGGCCCCAAGTTGCTGGAATCCAAGTTGAATGTGCAGAACCCAAGTGTTGAATCACAATTAAGCAACTGTACCCCCAAGCTATTACAGCAAGGTCGATACTGCAATGTCAACAACTGGCCAGTCAGATGGTGAAAAAGGGAACACAGGGTATCATCATAGTTGTTGGATGGTACCACAAGTGGACACCTACTTCGAGAGTTTATACTTGGGTAGCCCCCCACCAAGTTAGTATTTGCCTGAGGGTCAGCCAGGGCTTCTGATATGGTGTAACCATACCAAGGCAACTGGGTAAACCAGCTGGAGAAAATCTGAGGTGTGGCGGACAGGTTTGAGGGTCAAAGCCATTCCATATAAAGTGGGAAGGTGAAGACACCCCTTCAAGTTGAGATTACCTGAGGGTTGCCCAGGACTTATGATAGTTGCCCAGGAGAAATAAAAAACTCAACTCCTAGGTCTTGTGTGCCAAAGGGCAGTCAGGGTTCCTTTAAAAAACTGAAAATACTGGAATGGTCACAAAAAAGAATGAAAGGCTATTAGAATCATGTTCGTGTCTGTGCTAGGTAGTATTGATAAAGAAGGTATGGACTCAGGCCTTGAGAGGCTCCTTAAACCACAAACTGTAGTCCCAGCCATCTGCCAATGCAAAAAAGAATATGGTTCCAGGTGAGGGTACCTTTGGTAGGTGAATGTGCTGAGGCCTCTAAGGGCATCTAAGGGGTATATCAATAGCCAAACAAAAGAAAGTGAGCCAAGGAGCATTGAAAACAATAAATCATCCAAGGTAAGGATAAAGACTTCAAAGCCTTTTGTCACGGATCGTGACTAAGCAAGGCAGATTGGTAAGGTGGATTTCACCTGACTCATAATTATGAGTCAGAAGGAACGAGTATTTCACATGACTTGTGCTAGCAAGTTATTAGTAGGTTTTTATTTGTTGTTTGATTTTCTATGACTCACAATGGTGGTCATATGATGTTATGTTTTCACATGCTACTCAGATTATGAGTCATGAGTTTTACACATATGACACGATTTATGCACATGATTAGTTTTATAAGTTTTGATTGGTTTTGATAGTTAGCAAGGTAGACTCATAGGAGTCAGCTGATGGATTTCACACAATGACTCATTTGAGTCTTACGTATGAATGACTCATAAGGATGAGTCATCAAGGGTTAGGGTTGTGGGAGGAACGACTATATAAGGAGGCTCATAGGTAGGAGTAGTTAGTTCCTCACACAACTATCTAAATACTTTTCAATACAAAATATCTCTTACCAATTACTCTGTTCAGAATACCAGGGTCATCAATCGGGAGAATCAGGGAATGGTAGATGTCAAGGACTTGAACTATGAGAGTGAGATAAGTAAGAATCTAAAAAAGACTGATCCGTCGAACAAAAGAAACAAGAAGATATTGCCTACTGCAAGTATACTTAAACAAGAGAGGATTGTAACATTTGGTTGCATCTAACAAGCAGTACCCAACAATAATGAGTGACGCAATGGACATCGTACCCCTAACTGGAGGGGCAGGAGCAGCAGTGCCCCCAGCAGGAGGAGCAGGAGCAGGAGCACCCCCGGCGGGAGGGGCCACAATCCCACCACCAGTAACACAAATCCAAGGGTTTACTACTGGACAATTTGCTGAAATTCTCAACCGCCTGAATGGCAGAAGAGAAAACAGAGACAGAATGAAGGTAGAAAAGCCACCAACATTCAGCAGAACACGCAGCAAGCTGCGAACATTTTTGGCCCAATGCAGGGTATATTTCGATGCTACGGGAACCACGGAAGCAAGGCAGAAGATCACATATGTCAAGTCCCTACTGAGGGAAGGAGCGGCCAGCTGGATAATACCCTATATAGTGGGAAGAAGAACAGAACATTGGACAACATATGAAGAGTTTGCTGAGGTACTCCAAGGCCAGTTTGGAGACATCGACACAGAAAATGCAGCATGCATAAAACTGGAGCAAATGAGACAGGGAAAAGAACCAGTAACGGATTATTGGAATGAGTTCCAACTCACAGTAATGGAGGCAAATGAAGATGAAGTAACTATGAGAAGATAGTTCCTGAAAGGAATCAATAGAACCCTCCAGGATGCTTGGGCCGCTGATCACTTCACAACCGATAGTGTGAAAGGCATGGCCAAGTGGGCCATCGAGAAAGAAAATCAGATCAGCATGATCAAACACTTGCAAGGAGGTCAGGCAATGGGGCAGAAGACGATGGAAACATCCAGGAACCCAAATGGGACATTTAGGACAGGAAGGGAAGAGACCCCAAAAGGGGACTCCATGGATCTAGACACAATGCGGAGAAGACCCAATCTCAACCTACCAAAAAACGAGTTTGTGCGAAGGAGGAACAACAACCTATGCCTAGCATGTGCCAAGCTAGGACACTTGGTCAGGGAGTGTAGGAGCCCAAGAGACAACAAGGATTATACAGTGGTAAGAAAAGAGTGGAGACCACAAGACCACAAGATGAGGAGGAGTCAACCCATGATCAAGGAAATAGAGGTAGAAAGGGAAGAAGAGCCGGTGGGAAATGAGGAATGTCCCCAGAAAGTGATGGACTGAGGGACAGACCAGAATGAAAACCTATCATTTTATCCAATTACTACGCAGCACTTCAGCACACGGAATCACTAGAATAAGAAAACAACCACATCATGGTAAAAGTACAATTACGAGAAGGAAAGAACATGGTTATGATCAATGCAATGATTGATTCAGGAGCAACGGAAGACTTCATCGACAATGAAGTCTGCAAGAAACACGGAATAATAATGAAAGAAGCCAAGAATGCCAGAGAAATCTACTTGACTGATGGAAAACCAAGCTAAATAGGTCCTGTAACCCACACGGTGGAAGTATCGATGAAGATAGGAAGTCACCATGAAGAGGGAACCTTTCAGGTAGCAGACCTACGGAATCATGAAGTCATCCTTGGAATGTCATGGTTGAGAGAATACAATCCCACAATAGACTGGAACAAAAGAAAGATCACATTCAATAGCGAACGATGTAGACATGGTGTCTCAACAGTTTGCCAGTGGTCTATTCAGTCCCAGAAGCTGAAGCTCAGGAAGAAAACCTGATCACAAGGCTTTCAGAGATCAAGATCAGGGGAGACCAAAGGGTCAGGGTCAGAAGGCTGACACCAGAAGCAAGGATGCCCACCAAAGGCTCAGAAAAGGCTGCAGGACATGACCTGTATGCAAGCAAAGACATCAAGATAACTGCCAATGGGCAAGGAATAGTACGAACAGGAATAGCCCTAGGGCTACCTCCACAAACCTATGGATGCATAGCACCTCAAAGCAGTCTAGCAGTCAAGTATTGACTTACAACAAACGCAGGAGTAATCGATGAAGATTACACTGGAGAAGTGAAGGTAGTTATGATCAATCTTGGTAACAACGAATAAAGAAAGGAGACCGAATAGTACAGCTCCTAGTAGAAAAAATCAACACGGAAGACTTACTAGAAGTAACGGAGCTGAAAGACACCCAGAGGGGGGACAATGGATTTGGGAGTTCAGATCCCTCTGATATCCAACAAACCAATCAAAAAGACGAACCAGACAAAAGGAAGTAATCCAAGAGGATTGAGATCTACCAAATATCAGCCAAAGCATTTGGAAGCTTTTACTGACGAGGAGAACCCACAGGGATAGTTCGATGGAGGAAAGTAGAAGAAACAATTCGAGTAGAGGCCATTAACATCAGTACAGAATTGGCTATAAAACACCAAAAGAAAAAGGACATGAGAAGAATAGAGGAAACGATCCCAAAGGAATACCACCATCTACTGGACGTATTTGAGCAGGAAGAAAAGAAAGGACTACCTCCACATCGAGAAGAAGTAGACCTGGGAATAACCCTAGAAGAGGGAAAGAAGGTCCCAAAGAAGAAAATATACTAACTAGGAGCAGACGAACTGAACAAATTAAAAAATTACATCCAACAGAACAAGGAACAAGGTTGGATCCAGCAGGTGTAGACAGACCAAGCATTGCCGATATTATTTGTCAAAAAAAAGGACGGAACCCTCCAATTGTGTGTAGACTATAAGGGACTTAATAAAATCATGAAAAAGGATAGATATCCCTTACCCTTAATAGGGGAAGCCCTGGATAGACCAAGTATGGCAAAGTACTTCACCAAGTTAGACATAAAGGATGCCTATCACAACATACATATCAGAGAAGGAGATGAAAGCAAAATGACTTTTGCTAGCAAACTAGGAACTTACGAATACCTGGTGATGCCATTTAGGCTGACCAAAGCCCCAGTGGCCTTTCAAAGATGGATCAACAACACCTTGTGGAGATATATCGATGTATGCTACATAGTCTACCTAGATGATATCCTGGTATACTCAGATAGCCTCGAACAACACAAAAAGGATGTTAGTAATATATTAGCTGACATACGAGATTCCGGGATGAAAGTCAAACCATCAAAATGCGAATTCCACAAGAAGGAAACAGAATATGTAGGATTCATCATTAATAAGGAGGGAATCCAGATGGACTCAGTCAAGACCAGCACCATATGGGACTGGAAACCTCCACAAAAAGTCAAAGAAGTACAATGCTTCCTAGGATTCTGCAACTTCTACTGATGATTCATCGAAGGGTTTAGCCGCATAGCAAAACCCCTCTACTGACTAACAGAAAAGAAAAACAAGTGGGAATGGGGAGAGACAGAGCAGAGAGCCTTTAAAGAACTGAAGGAAAAACTCACCACATCCCCAGTACTGGCACACTACGATCTAATGAAACCTACAATGATAGAGACCGATGCTTCGAAATACATTTGCGTAGGAATCCTATCCCAGCAAGAAGCAGATGGGAAATGGAACCCCATAGCCTATCGCTCAAAGACAATGAATAAGGCCCAATGCAACTATGATATTCATGACAAAGAACTATTGGCAATAGTTCAAGCGCTGAAGGAATGTAGGCGATATGTGAAGGGATGTCAACACCAAGTAAAGGTCCTAACAGACCACAAAAACCTGGTGCCCTTCATGACCACAAAGGAACTAAACGAATGACAAATTAGGTGGGAAGAATATATGAGTCAGTTTGACTTCAAAATACAATATCGACCTGGAAAAGAAGGAGGTAAACCAGATGCCCTAACAAGAAGGGAAGGGGACCTACCACAGGAGGGGGACCTGAGAATCATGTATAAGCAGAAAACCTTATTACCAAAAGAAAAATACTTCCTAGAAGAAATGGAACTGGCAGAGTTCCATGATCTAGATGAAGAAGGAACCCAACGAGCAATACAACAAGACCAATGAATCTAAGAAATCCAAAAGGCATTAGCAGCTGGACAAAAAGAACTAAAAGGGGTAGCCCTAGGCCTATGCCAGTGGAAAAACGACTCCCTATAGGATCAAGGAAAGATATGGGTACCAGAGAATGAAAAATTAAGAACAACAATTATTCAGAAACACCATGACGTCCCCCTCACAGGACATGGGGGAACGGCCAAGACAACCGACCTAATCCAATGGAAATATTATTTGCCAAGAATGAGAGAAATGATCAAACAATACGTAAAAAACTGCGACATGTGCCAACGAACAAAAGTGGTATGACACGCACCCTATGGACTACTACAACCAAACGAAGCACCAGACCGACCATGGAAATCGATCACCATGGACTTTATCATGGACCTACCCAAGTCGGAAAGTTATGAGATGATATTGGTTGTCATCAATCGCCCCACAAAAATGAGTCATTTCATCCCCTGCAAGAAGGATCTAGATGCGCAGCAGTTCACAACTCTCTTCCTTAAAGAAGTGGCTAGACTCCACGGATTACCAAAAGACATCATCACAGATAGGGGATCCCTGTTCACTTTGGACCTATGGAAGGAAATCACAAGCAAATTAAGAATCGAAAGAAGACCCAGTACGGCATTCCACCTACAGACAGATGGACAAACAGAAAGGACCAATGGAATACTAGAATAGTATCTGCGAGCATACATCAATTATCAGCAAAATAATTGGTGCAAACTCCTACTACTAGCAGAATTCACATACAATAATGGGTATTAGGAGACCATTGGAATGTCACCCTTTTATGCGAACTATGGAATCCACCCAGAATACACAATGATAGGACATTTAATGCAAGCAAAAATAACACAGAGTGAGGAAATGAGTCACCTGCATGAGTCACTATGTCAAGAGATAGTCGTGGCTCAGTTATGACAGAAGGAAATTTACAATCAACACCGAAGACCAGATCCCAGTTGGCAATCAGGAGACATGGTATGGTTGTTGCTAAGAAATATCAAAACCACACGACCATCAAAGAAGCTGGATTACAAGAAAATTGGACCATTCAAGATTGTGGCAAAAATAGGGAAGAGCACATATAAGCTGGCACTTCCACCCTCAATGAAAATCCACAACACATTCCACATCTCCCTACTCGAACCTTACCAAGACAATCAATTTCCCTCTCAAAAATAAGAACCCCCACCACCTATAGAAATAGATGGTGAAAATGAATACGAACTAGAGGAAGTAATAGACTCTAGATTACATCGCGGCAACCTGCAATATCGAGCCAAGTGGACAGGATACTCACCAGAACATGATAAAACCTGGTACCCAGCCAAAAACTTCGAAAATTCTGAACTCGCAACCCGCCATTTCTACTCCAAGTACCGCTACTAACCAAGAATGGGTACGCATCACAATAAAACGATCGCACTCCACATCCCCACCCAAAACTGAACCATGGGATGACTCGGGGTATGTCCCCAGAGACACTACCCCCACTAGTCCCGAGTATTCGGGACCAATGGGAAAAGACATAATAGATGAACAGAGGGAATATACAGAGAAATTAGTGCACAATGCACTGTCCTGGACTGGCTGTTATAATGACGGCTGTCTAGTACACCTACGAGATAAGGAAGGAGGAAACTGGTTCCTGAGGGAACCCAGGAAAAGAAGAGCCCACAGGGAAGTAATAGGTTGGGAACATTGCTACAATGATCGGTGTAGGGAACACCGATGGAAAAAGGTGGATGCGGGGTATTACCCCAGGATAATGGGAGAAAGGCTGCCATTGTCGATGACAGATGAGCAGTAGAGAAAAAAGAGGAAAACCGTGAGGATACAGTTGGGGAGAGAGGGGAGTGAAAAAACAGAACCGGATGCCAAAGCATTACACCAGCAGCTAAATGACCTCCGGAGACTGTTGGCCAACAAGGAGGGAGTAATCAAAAGCCAGCAAAAGACAATCGAAGACCAGAAATGGGCACTTCCAAATACTGGCAATACGATGGAATCCCTGCAATGACGATGCCAAAGATTGGAAGAGGGTCGACAGCAGTGGAAACAGGAGGCTGAGGAAATCGGAGCAAAATTGTGGAGATTGGGAGGTTAGGAAGGTAGCATCATGGGACCGATGCTAAGGGAGGATGGGAGCTAATGTCATGGATCGTGACTAAGCAAGGCAGATTGGTAAGGCGGATTTCACCTGACTCATAATTATGAGTCAGAAGGAACGAGTATTTCACATGACTTGTGCTAGCAAGTCATTAGTAGGTTTTCATTTGTTGTTTGATTTTCTATGACTCACAATGGTGGTCATATGATGTTATGTTTTCACACACGACTCAGATTATGAGTCATGGGTTTTACACATATGACGTGATTTGTGCACATGATTAGTTTTATAAGTTTTGATTGGTTTTGATAGTTAGCGAGGTAGACTCATAGGAGTCAGCTGATGGATTTCACATGATAACTCATTTGAGTCATATGTATGAATGACTCATAAGGATAAGTCATCAAGGGTTATGGTTGTGGGAGGAATGAATATATAAGGAGGCTCATAGGCAGGAGTAGTTAGTTCCTCATGCAACCATCTAAATACTTTTCAATACAAAAAAATCTCTTACCAATCACTCCATTCAGAATACCAGGATCATCAATCAGGAGAATCAGGGAATGGTAGAAGTCGAGGACTTGAACTACGAGAGCAAGATAAGTAAGAATCTAAAAGAGACTGATCTGTTGAACAAAAGAAACAAGAAGACATTGCCTACTGCAAGTATACCCGAACAAGAGAGAATTGTAACATCTTTGTGAAAATCGCTCAAAGGGCATTGATTGGGTGGACCCCCCTGTAAGGTGTGGTACCTTCGAGTCAAGCATATCTCACACTTCACTACTCTGCAGGAGTAAGAGTGAAAGATTCCAAAGTCCATACCTTGAGTTTCTATGTGCTAGGGAATTTTTTTCTTTTTTTTCTGTATCATTTTGTAGAGGATAATTGGGTGGTTATGTCTTGGAAAATGCCAATTTTGGTGTGTTTTGCCCTGTGGCATGTGAATTTTCCAAGCCTACTGGTGGTATCATACCATACTCATGCCGAGGTTGTGGCTAGTCGCCACAACCTCCGGCTGCTCGCTTGCTCGCAACCTGGGGCACTCTAAAGAGTGCCCGTCAGCTCAACATGACTTGACAGCTCAACCTAACTTATGGCTCAACACAAACTTTTGTGGCTTAGCAGAACTATTTGTGGCTCACAATTGTGGCTTAATATAACATCATGTATCTGCTCTAAAAAACTGTCTAGTCTACATTTATTTTCCCCACCCTTACTTGTCTCTTAATACCCATAACTATAAGCTTTGATACTTTCTTTTTATAGGCTTGTATATTCTTCCGCTTTTTAAAATATAGTTTGATCTCATCAAGCAGAGGCTTATACTTTGCTCGATCTAACCGTTTCTTTGCATTCTGGGCTCGCGATAGCTGTTTCTCCGCTTTTTCCAATTCCGCTTCCTCCCGGCTTTTTGCCATCTCATGGACTTCTGAAGCATATATCACTCCTCCCTTCTGTATCTGCCTTCGGTTCTGAGCTCTGCATTTCACTGCCCTTGCTTCCTCAGCAGCACAAGTGTGCTCCATATGTTCCATCATGAGTGCACCAGACTGGGCTTAGGCTAATCCACCTTGTAGGACCATTTTAAGCCTCCGCTGAAAGGAAGGTGATAGGTCTTTTGCATCGCGTTGTAACTCGTCTCCCATTTGTCTTAAGCTTCGAAT
>ML120432.1:362239-466881 GCA_003788595.2 Choiromyces venosus 120613-1
GGGCACTCTTTAGAGTGCCCCAGGTTGCGAGCAAGCGAGCAGCCGGGGGTTGTGGCGACTAGCCACAACCTCGGCACGAGTACCGTATTATGATATCTTCTGTTATCTGGTTTTCCGCCAAGACAAGGCATTATTTAAGGTTTGATGGTGCCTGTTGTCTGAAATCAGCTCTTCCAACCACCAAAGTTACAAGTTAAAATTAAAATGAACCCAACATAACCATAAAAGATGATCGAGAGAGACTTTTCATACAGCTACTAAAGAATTACTCTTCCTTACTCCTATGATCTTTGTTTTCTTATCATGTAGGTATTGACTGCACAGAAATGTCTTTTGTACATACCGGTGCTTTACTGGTTTCTAAGTGTCCCACAGCATGCGGATTCCACAGATATTGGCATGGTGATCAAACAAGTTTGACACGCTCAGCCACATTGTGCTGGACACCTAAAACCAGACCTCCAAGTTACTATGTTAACTTAAAGCATCCCGTGTCTAACAAAGCTCTTTTTCCCCTTCAATACTACCTTAATCAGAAAAGATACATGATAGAAATGAAGGAGAGTAATTATTTAGTAGTTATATTAAAGGTTTCTCTCAATATTCTTGATACTTTAGTTTGTATTTCATTCAAACCTTTTATTGCGAGTTTGGTTGTGGAAAGAGCCGATTTCAGACACCAAGCACCCATTACGCCCTGTCTTGGCGGAAAACCGGATAACAGAAGATGATACGGTAGTGCTGGATCCCCTTCTAACCTGCTAAGCCAACTCAAGTACCGGTATTTACCATCATAGCGATCTTACAATCGCAGAACACTCAAATACACAGTCCTCGCGAATCAGCTTGTATAGGCTAGAATGGATTACCAAGATTCAACCAATCAGTAGCGACTGTGCATTTGAGTGTCCCGCAATCGCATCACGATAAATACAAGCCAGAATAGGACGACATCTTCTTCTTAAACATCAACTTACCAGTATGATACCCCTACACTACACCACGCCCCAGAAGCAGTAAACACACCAAAGAAACCTCCACCACTCTTCCTGCTTCCCTTAACTTACCATCATCGTACCCGCGGATACAAGCCCATTACGACCAATCACCTCAACAAACTTTCGCAACACAGTCCATCAACCCCTATCCATCCTTTATTTATAGTCCCCCTTCTATCATATTACCACAGCAAGCATCAAGGAGGAACGTCCCTCCCACCCACCCACCCTATACGGCATTCCTGTGCCCCAGCATATAAACTTTGAACCCCTACCATCAGACCTCAACCACCAACATTACCAATCCCAACATATTATACCAAAGACTCTCTACACCGCAACTCAACCCAACCCACCCCAATCCCAGCGGACACCGTAATAAAAATTTCACCCACCACAACCCGAGAGCTGTGAAAAAAAAAAAAAAATTCACAAAATCACCACGATCTCAAAAAGAACTGCGGTCGCGGACCCCATCATACCATATCATCCCGTGTCGAGCCAAACACTTCACAATTACAGGATCGATTAAACTCAAGCTATCACCCACCATACCCAGCTACCGTATACGGTAGCTATTCAAAAAAAAAAAAAAAAACACAGGTCTGCAGTATACAAAAATAAATAAATACCGGATTCAAGTACTCTTATTTTTAATACTCACATAGTAAACCAATGCCCCCCCCAATCCGCAGTTTATCCAAACAGGCAGGACTAATACAACTCTGCTTTACTTACGGCTCACTCACTCCGGATAGAATGGAATACGATAGATAAGTTAGATCGACAATAAAACTCCACTTCCCCCCCCCCCTCATGCTTGCTTGCATATACAGTACATATGTACCTGTTCATCCAACCTACCCACCAGACCATGCGGCATACATGTGTTATGATACCGTATGGTGATTACTTTTACAAGTCCAGTACAGTACAGTACAGTACATACATTCACCTACTTACTTACCTACTTACCTAGTATGATACCAAACCAAACCAACCCCCGCACAACCTCACAAACCTAAATTGAATAAAATAGAATAATAAAATAATAAAAATCCATCCATCCATTCTGCAGATAATTTCCAAGAAAAACCCAACTAACCAGCCAATCATCAATCCCAAATTCCATATTTAGTTTCCTTGTTTTGACAATCTCCAATCCGATTCAATTCGATTCAATCCCCATGAAGGAATGAAGAAGCCGGCAGGCGGGGCATAAAAAATAAAAAATAAGCCACAACATACCAACGGCGCAGGCAAGCAGGCAAGCACGCAGAGAAAAGATTACTACAGAACCACTAAATTCGGCAAGAGAAAGACCGAAGAAAACGGACAGGTTAAATGGAATGGCAGGCAAAAAAAAAAAAAACAAGCAAGACAATGAATAAGATTCCAGCGTAGCGTAGAAAAAGAGATGGTTTGGATACAAATCAATGAAACCAAGCGCCATTTTCCCGGAGATAGCCCCTCCCTTCCCTTCCCTTCCCTTCCTTTCCTTTCCCCCATTTTGTTTTCACCACTCCCGCCCTTCCCATCCAGACAGACAATTGTTGTTAGTTTGCTTTTTTTGCTTGATGTTGTTCCCCCTTATTGTTCTCTTTGTTTTTTCCTTCACTCCTTAAATTCGGTGTTTTTCGCTCTCTGTAATGCAGATAATTACATGAATGGTTAGCAAATCTTGTACCCCTTTCTGATATTTCGTTCAAAGTTAATTACGTACCAAGTCTCGAATATAGCATATACAAGGCCATCTGATTGCATTCCTGGGTGCCAGTGATAGTGACCAATCTTTCATTGCTGTTATCTTGGGGTTCATTAATCTTGATAACGCTACCTGACAATTGCCGAATCTCGTTAATCTTTGCTCCACCCTTTCCGATGATGGCTCCCACCATGTCGTTGGGGATGAAGATCTGTTGGGTAAGCGGTTGGCCGGGCAACATGTTGGCCATAGGGTTAGGCGCAGGTCCTTGTTGAGGAGTGGGTCCAGCTCCAGCCTGACCAGGTTGATGTGGGCCAGCACCGGAGTAGGCATTAGCGGCCTGGGGATCGGCATAGTGAATGGGGGCCTGAGGAACCGGAGCTGGGGCCGGCCCGTGAAGGTAGGGAATCCCGTAAGGGTTGTTGGGGGTGCGTTGAGCACTGTTTGTGTGGCGTTTGTAGGTATCGGGATTTCCATACGATCCATGAAGAGGTTGTGGCTGATACGGAACAACCTGCATTCCACCAGGCATAGGGCCAGCAGGACCACCAGAACGAGTCGCATATGCGGATGCAGCAGGGCCGCCAAACCGCTCAGTCAATTGTTCCACAAGAGTATTGGCAATGTAGTACGTCGCGATATGAACCGCATCAGCAACACCAAGCACTACCAAAGAACGCTCGGTAGAAAGAGGAAGGCAAGAGCCCGACGCGTTAAGACGAGCCCCCGAAGCTTCTTGGATTTCTCTAATCCTTCCACCTGACTTTCCAATGATCGAACCAATGAGAATATGGGGAACCAAGAGCCTAAGTGGATAAGTCTTAGACTGAGGGGATGAGGCTTCTTCAAGTGGCTCGTTATTCAACGTGCGAATGATAAGTCCAAATGCCTATCAATGTCAATATAAATATCTTGATCAAACCACCCACCGTAAAAAAAAATCCTGGAATGGAAACAAACCTTGGCGACAGCGTCCACAGCTCCGCTAACAGTTAAAATTCTTTCACCAGCACCTCTTTGGTAGTCAGAAACAGTGCACTTTGCCTCGGCCATGCGTCTAATCTGAGTTACGTTCTCACCCCCTTTCCCTATTACGGTTGCCGCTTCCGCAGAAGTAATTACTGCACGCATGTGAATCCAATTACTCTCGTCAACCTGCGGGACAGATTGCTGAGCTTGGCCTTGCTGTCCAGCTCCTTGGGGGGCATCCGGAACATCAGTGTCGGCATCCTTGGTTTCCGGAGCTGCCTCCTCAGAATCCGACTTGCTCACAACAGCAATGGTAGTAGTCTCGGTCTTGGTAGGGGTAGGGGATGAGGCTCTGCTGGATTCACCTTCCGCCTTGGCGCCCTTGTCAAGGTAAGGGCGTTTGGAATCATGTTCATCCTTAATATTTGGAGAGGAAGAATCCTCGAGAGGGCGTTTGGTAGCTCCGGAAGCGCTTGGAGAACTCATGTTTGAATTATTGTCTCGGTTTCAAGGCTGTTTTCTTTTCAATTCAGGTTATGTAGGACGCGTCTGAAAATCTTTTCTTTTTGGTTTGACTAAAAATTTGTATTCTTTCTTGCTGTGTACACCAGGGAAAGAAATGACGGGTGCGTTTCGGGGCTGAAGGGAGCGGATGGGGAGGTGGTGATGAAAAGGTGAATGAAGATATTAATTCTAGGGTCGGGAGGGGGTCGTGACGGTGGTGATGTGATTGGAGGCGGACGGAGGAATTAGGCTAGGAGGGAGAAGGCCGGTACGTGTAAGAACCAAGGGGATAGCAAAGGCAGAGAAAGACGACAGTAGGAGATCAAAAACCTAGCTGCTGGCTGCTGCCGCTGCTTTGACGATGTGATGGTGATTTGATGATGGAGGAGTTCTGGGGCAGGCGGTGAAAGTGGATGCCGGGGAAGAGAAACTGGCAATATTAGAGAAAAGGGGAATGGGGAAATGGGGGGAGATAATAGGAGGAAGGGGGGGAGGGAAAATGAATGAAAGCAACAAAAACGAGTCGAGTCGACTATGAGTTTTTTTGAGTGGCAGAAAATTGGACTTGTGGTGTCGAGACAGAGGAGAAAAGGGAGAGAAAGAAGGAAGAGAGAGATTGTCAGCCGGGGACTGAGAACGTGGACGGTGTGGCCCTTGTGCCCAGCCAACACGCCATTGGATTGATGCGGCTTGCTTAGTCATATATCAGGCTCCTAATTGGCCGCCTTTCTCCAAGTGAGTCAATTTACGGCAATTCGAGTGATCACAGATGCTACGGTTGGCTCAGTCTACGTATGTATGATTTCTCCCGAGGCGAACAACATCATGCTTCAAAGACGTTGATTTGGCACTTATATTCTCGTCGCAGGAAGAGAAATATCAAACCTTACTTGTGGTGGAAATTTTGCACTTCCTCGACTGAATTATAGTTGTGTTTGTGGAAAATTTACACCTAGTATACCGAATACCGTAGACTGAGAGAATCTGGGCACTGCCATATCTGTTCTACCGAATACAACAGCAGAAAATTTCACTTCCGCAGCCCGCACAATGGTATCAAAAACCTCACAATGCGCCAAATATAAAACATCACAATTCCGGTGCTCGTACAACGGTAGTGCGCAAGCAACACATCTCAAGGGCTGCAGCATCCATTCACCCATGAAAATTCCGTTCAACGACAAGTCTTCATTCTTTAAACATCAAACATGGCAATCTCTTTAACATCACATTTATTCATCCATCAAGTTTCAGCCCCCGATTTGACAATCCTCTTTGTCTCAGAGTTATTTTGTATCAAATGTCGTCAAATAGAATCACACCGCGATGCATACAGTACATGCAGTAATACCGGTATTCCAACTGCATTCAATTATTTACCAATGCTAATAAGTTGTTTTTTCCCCTCCCCCATGCTGTTAACCGTCGTGCCGTACAACAGTAACTACGAGAATCAGAATCCGGGAGAAAATAAAGAAAAGTAGTTTCCGGAGATATATCCAGAAAGCAGGCTCAACCCTTTTCTGAAGTTAGGTTCAGTCGCAGGGATGTCGGATTAAGGCCTTGCGCTGGCAGGAGTTAAATAAGCAATCTTACAGTACTTGGCAGATATGTCGGAGGACTTGTCTTTTACCGTCCGTGCCTTGCTCGCCTTTGAAGAAGAGAGAGGATGGAGAATCATACTGTAGGCATGTTTCTGGGATAACTTTATATCAAACCCTTCAATAAAGTCTTGACACCGAAGTGAGAGAATAACTACAGTATGCTTGAGCATTCAGGACCCAAGTTGAAAGTTCTTTACAGGGTCCAAACCAGGATGAGTGTGATCCTACCTCTCCACAGCTACATCTCCATCATAACAAAAAAAAAAAAAACCTAAAGAGCCCTAAAAAGCCTCACTTTCTGCACCCAGGATCATCTCCATCCAATTGAATCCATTCACGCATCACCTCTCTTTCTAACATATGGAAGGGGGCAACGAACAGAGGGGGGCGGCGAACAATACACCAAAAATTGGATGGCAAACGTCGAATTTGGTAGGGCTGTTCGTTGTCCCCTCTGTCATGTTACCAAGATGCGCCGCTTATCGGGCACTTCCTCTCACTCGCTACCCGTACCCAATCCGATGCGCTTACTAATTAGAAAAAACAACCAGCCACTAACAACCAGCCACACAACACAAGAAACTCTCGAAAAGGTTCCAAGCTCTTACTCAACCCTACAGAAACCCAGAGAGCCGCTGTGCACAACAGCTCCAACTTTTTTATTTTACCCCTGCCTTTTCACGAAAACCAAATCGACGGTTATCAGAAATGAATAACGCGCAATTCCGCAAACTCCTCGAAACACCCCGTCCCGCAAACACATCTAATAGTCAAAATGCACCCTCCGCGACTCCAGCGTTGGGATCTAAGCTTCGATCTTCAATCCCGATGACACCGTATGTTACTACTCCCCCTCCCCTCCCTGATCCCTTTCTACTACTATTTATGAGATGGGCTAATAAATGTGCGTACAAACAAACAGAAGAAGCGTCCTTGGCGGCTCCTCGACACAATCCGAATTCGCCCGCCAGCTAGCAGCAAACAACGCCTCCGAGCAGAAGGCGAAAAAGTTCCGCTCCTCAGCTGCACCCCTCGGCACACGACTGCCAGAAGGCTACGTTGACCGGACAAAAGACAGAGACGACAACGACGATCGTGACCGGCGATTAGCGGCGCTGGAAGAACTCTACAAGGAAGGAGGAATAGAGCATGAGGAATACGTTCGGCAGACAAAGTTACTGGGCGGGGATGTGTCGAGCACACATCTTGTCAAGGGGTTGGATTTTAAGTTACTGGAGAGGGTGCGCGGGGGTGAGGACGTTATGCGCTCGATCAGGGATGCCGGAGACGATGATGAAGCAGGCGAAGGGGAGAATAGTGAGGATGGAGATGAGGATGTCCTCGATAAAGCTCTCGAGAAGGAAGTCGTTCCCGAGAAGAAAGAAGAGAGGAAAAAGAAGGGAAATCTAGCGCCAAAGACTCGCGTGGAGATATTGGCGGAATTGAAGAGGAGTAAGGAGGCTGCGAAGCCAGTTTCTGTTCTCGGTTCAAAGTTCAAGAAGATTGGCGTGAAGGAGGAGAAGAAGGAAGAGAATGGTGCGAAGGTGAAATATGTCATGGGTGCGGACGGGAAGGTCAAGAAGATGGTTAAGAAGGACAAAACGAAGAAGAAGAGTGATGAGCCGGAACCGGTTTCTACGAGTGTCATGGGGATGATGCCTCCGCCGCCTATGCCCGGAAAAGCACAGGAGAAGAAGGTGGAAGAGGAGGATGAAGATATCGATATATTCGAAGGTGCTGGCACGGAATATAATCCTCTAGCAGGCATGGACTCCGATTCATCATCTTCATCTTCATCTTCGGAAGAGGAAGAAGGCGAAGAAGGCGAAGAAGGCGAGATCCACCCACCCAAGAAATCAAAATCCGAAAAAGCACCAGAGTCTTCTTCAAATCGCCCTCCTCCTCCACCTTATCCAATGCCACCACCATCATCCACACCAAAGCCAAAAATAAACTACTTCAACGAACCAACCTCCTCTTCCTCCTCATCCGGCACATACCAACCCCCATCCTCAGCCTCAGCTCTCCTATCCTCAAACCCGGAGCTAGCAGCAGCACTAACCAAAGCCTCGACACTAAATGCCTTCTCCACGCCCTCCGAAGACGAAGGCGAGAAGCGGCGAAAGGCACTCACGGAAGCTGCGGATCGTGACGCTTTCGATATCGACTTTGGTTTCGGTGGGAGTAGAGATTTTGGGGATGAGGATGATGATGATGGGACTGTTGCTAAAAGCGGTGGGGGGAAGAAGAGGAAGAGAGGGGGTAAGCCGAAGAAAGGGGATAAGAATGATGCGGGGGTTGTTGGGAGGATTGTGGAGGAGAGGTATGGTGGGGGGTCTAGGAAGTAGTAGAAGGCGAAGGAGGGAAAGGGGGGGTTGTTTGTGAATGTATTTTTAGATTTCTTTGCATGTACTGTGGGTAATGGTGGGTAGGTGCATACCGGTACAAGTATTAGCTAGTGGCTTGATGGATGATGATAAGACATTTTTTTTCCCTCAACAAAAATATCAAATTCATCACCATCTCGAGTGATTTATCGTGAACTATGATACTTTACATAACATTATTCACTCAGACGCCCTCCACCAGGAGGTTTTATTTTTTTAAATGACCCTTTAGAAGAAAAAAAAAAAAGGAGAAGAGCGGTGCTGCTAGTAGTACATTATTGAAAAAAGCCCGATAAAACGACGTGCAAAAGATAAAAGATAAAAAGTTTTTTGCGAAGGGAATAAAAAGAAAAAAAGAAAAAAGAAAAAGGAGAAGCAGAAACTATGATGATGATGATGATGATGATGTCTAAGTCAAGTCCATCTTCTCCGAGTTCGGAATATTCGGAACATCCGGTAGTGCTACTACTCCTGCTCCGCCATTCTTCTCGGCATTATTATTATCCGTTGGAGCATCGGTGAAATCCATATCCTCGTCTTCGTCGGCCTCGCCTTCTTCTTTCTCTTCTTCTTCCGCCTCGCCTTCCTCCTTCTCGTCGTCGTGGTCGGGGGAGGTATGTGTGATGACAGGGACTGGAGTTGCTACATGACTGGCGCTAAGTTTGGGCGTGGAGATGTTGAAGGGTGTATTCGATCTTGAGAATGGTCTGGAAATAATTGGGACTTCGACTTCTTCTCCTTCTTCTTCTTCTGACATGCCTTCTCTGCGATCTAGTATCACCACCACCATTCATTAGCTTCCCCTTCAAGCAACGGATCAAGTGAGTTATATTCACCTTGCTCATCCTTATCCTCTTTAATCTGCGCCCACATCTTCTGCAACTGATCCACAATCTGCCCGAACTGGTCGCGACGGGCGTTCCATACTTGTCGATACTCGTCGCGCTCAGCCTCCAATTCTGCAATCTCTTTGTTGAGCCGCTCGATATTGACGTTCTGCTCGTCGCGCGACTTCAGGGTGTTCTTTGAGAGGATGTCGCTGGCGATTGCGTCGTAGATGAGTTTATTCTCCTTCTCGCGCTGCGAGAGGTGCAGTGTTTGGCGGAGGGTGACGAGGGTTTCGCGAGCGGCTGCGGCGGTTTCGACTATATACACACGAAAAATAGCTTAGCTTATTTTCCCGGGGGGTGGGAGGGAGGGCGAGGGGGAAGTTACGAATGTCGCCCTTTTCCTTCTCGTAACGTTCTACTTCTCGTTTGTTTGTCTCGCGGAGAAGCTGGATTCGGGCGATTACGCCTTCGAAGGCTTTAAAGTCGAGTTCTAGCTCCTCGCCGTAGGTGCTGAGTCCCTCGGAGGTCGCTGGTAATTGCTCCGGCTTCAATAGTGGGGTGCAGCGCTTTAGTATGCGATTGTAGGGACGCTGTTCGAATAGGAGAGGTCGGGTTTTGATCAGCTCTTCTGTAAATCCCGATTAGCAGTTTTTATTTAAGGCGGTTATTGTAGCGGCGGTGGAGGGAGTGGAAATATTGTACCTTCGTCAAGAATTCCAGACATGGTTGTTGTGTTATTGAGCTTTGAAAGAGAGAGAGAGAGCAGAAAGTCACAGCAAAAGGGAATTTACTAAGGGTGTTGTGGCTAGTAGCATGTTGAATTTGCCACGGTGGGCGGTATTGCTTGACAGGGAGTGAGGGAGGGCATGGGTTAAGGACTCGAGGCGCTTACATAATAAAGCCTTGAAATTGCCACTTCGACGTCAAAGACCTCCTAAAGGCTAAAGGCTCGAGCTCGCCTCCATCTACAAATAAACGGGCCTCAACCTCCCCCTCCTTTCATCTTAGATACCCCCCCCCCCACCACTATCTCCTCTCCCGGTCACCACTATAGCCCTCTTCTCTCTTGACCTCTGCCCTCGCCTTCTACATATATACAGGAAATAAATTCTTCACTGGCTAGCTACTTGGCAGCTAGCGGCCGAGTCAAATAATGGCGCCTCACATGCACGGAAATGTCAAGTCGCTCTACCTTCTCACCAAAAATGTGCTGGTTAAGCTCGTCGATTGTATTTTCTCCTCTCGATTATTCTTTCGAGCGTAGCTAATTTTTCAATCCTCTACTTAGCGATCGATGACATCGGAGATCTCGACTACGCACTTGTCCGCCCAGTCCTTCTCAAGATCACATCTCCTATTCAACTGGTATGTAACACTAATTTTCCCCGCACTGCTCCCACTTTATAAAACACATCCGTCCTCATCCTTTTCTCCTACAATTTGTCCTATCAAACACAACCCTACTTTTACTTCTAATAACTAACAGACTCCAACTGTGCAGAAAAAACTCGAAGAAAATTGTCCGCAGATCCGTGGCGAAGACAGCGAAATTTGGAAAATCCTTATATCAAAGATCTTTGGTCAGGACGCTCTTCACAAGATGGAACTTGAGCAACCAAAGAATTGGAGTAAAGCCTATGACGTATGTCACCCACTTCCTCCCTTCCCTCCATCCATTAACTCTCCATCTCACCTGTATTTTTTTTATATATACAGAAACTCCAAAAAGCAACCGAAGCAGCAGCAGCCGCTGCGACCGAGACCCTCCGCGTACAAATGACCAAGATGTCCTCTGCGAAGCTGCAATCCCGTGCGAAGCTTCTAACCAGCACAGTCGGTCTCCCACCCACCGGCCGCCCCAGATCATTCGGCGGAGGCGGAAGCGGCTGGGGTGCAGGCACAAATAATTGGACCGTCAAAGCCGGTAGCAAAACCAAGAACATCATCGATAAAGCCCGTCGTGAAGCGAAGGAACTCAGCGTCTTCCGAGGCAGGAATAGCGTCCTCGCGGCTCCGACACATACACTTAAGCGCCAGGAGGTAGATCGGACGATGAAAGAGAAGATAATGAAGAAGATGGGAGACGCAAAGGATAAAGAGGGAGCGGGGGAGGAGGAGGCTGAGGCTGCCAGGAGGAGGAATAACAATAAGAAGAGGGGGAGGGACGACGCTGGCATTGGTGGTGATGATAGAGCATCAAAGTGGATCTCCGGAGCTGATGGAAAAAGGGTTGCCATTCCAAAGATTGGAAGAAGTATGTCTGGGAATGGGGACGGGAATGGCAAGGCCGCTACCGCTTCTGCTTCTTCCTCATATACTCAACCCTCCGCTTCAACATCGTCCGCAAACCCACAAATCAGCAGAAGAGCCCCCGTAGACCCGTTCTTGAGAAGGAAAAGATGATCTATAACTTATCTGCAGCATGGTCATCTTAGATAATAATCTTTCTGTTTCTTGCTTGCTTTTTATTCTTTCGTGCCCGGTTGGTTGGGTTGTTTGATTAGTCACTTTCTTGCTACTTATTGCCCTTCATCACACTCATTCTCTGGCTTGGTTCGGCTCGTTTCGGTTCATGTAGGTATTTTTCCTCTTCTCCCGGTGCAGAATGGTTGCTTGGTTGCTTGGATATTGGGATTGTTAAAAAATGGCGCCTTGTATTTTCATTTTTTTTCATTTTTGCGATATATATATATATATATTCCTTTCACTTTTTACTTTTTTCTATTGCTTGCCTTGGTACGGCAGAGTACGTGTTTGTTTGAGAGTAGACTTTGACGAACGGAGCTGGCTGGGTGGATGGGAGTATGACATTGCAGTACATGGCATGACATGAAATTTTGGTGCTCTTTTCTTTTCTTTTCTTTTCTTTTCGCTTCGTATGATAAGTTATAGTGAGATCTGAGTTTTTTCGCGGAGTGTGCTGTTGTGGTGGAGTTGTATTTTTATTGGTTAGAATGTAGAGTGCATTGGATACCGTACTGCGCATCAGTTTGCCATCATGATTTCTCACTCGGACTTTTTCGGCTTCTCTGGATGGTCTTACTGCACGCACATGTCTTGCTTGTTGGACTTGTATTTTGTGATTCGATAAAATAAAGTCTTAATCATAGCCATTTAGAACACTACGATAAGCACTCACTCGTGTCTGTCCATTGCGTTTGCATTTGAATGGCCTAAGGCCCTGCTTGGCTGGCACCATTTGTAAGGTAAAACCTTACAAAATGCAATTTGAAGGGGTTTTCCTTATAAAAGGGGATTTCATAAGGTTTGTCCGTTTGGCAACATAGCCTTATAAATGCTGTGTTTGAAAACCTTATGAATTGCCTTTTGAGAGGTAACTAGGATTATATAGCATGAAATGAGAAAGAAAAAAAAAAAAGAAAAAAAAGAATGTGTGACCAGTTCTTCTAGGTTATACCCACCCACCCACAAGTAGAATTTTCCGACTTCTAACAAACACAAAACATTCATTTATCATATACCCTACAGTATAATACTCTACATTATCTTCCTTCTATTTTACCTTCTTTCTTATGTGTGTTCACTGCTCTTATTAAACCCTATGTTAAATATCCAAGGTCCGAACCATGAGGCAACCCTATACATTTTCATCTAACTTTACACCGGTTGTTTGGACCGTTTGGCAACACCTCCCTTACTTAAGTATGTTCCCTTACCTTACAAATTGTACATTGGGAATCCTTATGGTTGACATTTTGTAAGGGTTTACCTTACAAATGGTGCTAGCTAAGCAGGGCCTTAATTTTGTAAGTACTAGACATGTATTCATTCAGTCAAGCTAAGTCAATAAATACTTGAGACAAATCTATTTGTTTTAATCTCCTCTAACTAAAAGTATCGTACAGCACCGCCATCACTAGAAGAGACAATAATAACAGGAGAAGGGAGAGAAAAAACGGAGAGGGCGAGTTTTTGTGAGGAAACAGTGCGCGTAAAAAAAAGAAGAGGAAAGGAAGAATAAAGGTAATAATAAGAGTATGCCAGGTTTTATGCAAAAAAACAAAAAACAAAAAACAAGAACTCTCCAAGGCTACCAAGACGGGTCAACGTGCTTAGAAAGCAATGATAAAAGAGGGGAAGAGAGGAAGAAAGAAAGAAAGAAAAGCTATGTACTGTCCCATCAAACGAGGAAGGAAAAAAGGGTAAATTTAAGTGAATAATACACACCACACCGTACTTGGGGCGAGCAAAATAATCCGGTCGCCAAGCCTACATCACCTACGAGTTTGCTAGTAGAATCATGTAGGGGCGACCGGATTATTTTGCTCGCCCCAAGTATGCAAGTGATAAGTAGAAAGGAAACAAAAAGGGTCAGGAGCAAAAAATCGTTGTAATCGTACACCGCCATAAGGGGGGGAAGGTATTAGACTTCGCGATTCGCGTTCATTTTTCTGGCGGCTTTTTTGCCTACTTCATAACTTGAGATCTGGTTGTATGTTAGTTTATTGACATCATTTTGGGGAGAGGAAGGGTCGTTCAGGTGGACGGATGAATGGGCACTAGTAGTGGGGAGAACATACCATGATAGCGCAGGCAGGGGAAACCTTTAGGATTCTGGGTACGCAACCTCTCCAGAGACCAGATACCCCTTCGGCTTTGGATATGTTATAGAGTACTCTTGGCATATCCCCCTTTATTTCTACACCAGCGTGTCCAGAGATCTGACGTCGGGTCTTCCCAACATCGAAAGGCTGCGTAAGAAACGCTGCGACTGATCCGGACGCTGCCCCAGCGATAAAAGCGTCTGTGAAAGTGCTCTCGGAATGGAGGTCTTTATCAACATGACGCTTAGTGAGGTGATGGAGGTGAAGGGAGGACAAATGCCACTCTCGCTCTCGCTCGGAGCGTAAGAATGACTTGATGGTTTCGTACCCCAGCCAGTAGACTCCCGAAAAAGGTACGTCACGCCAGAGGGTTAATTCCAACCCACGCCAGAGAGATCTAACACCTTCTTTCGCTACCATATCCTTGGTGGCATCGAAGGTAGCCCGGAAGATTCCGTTAGACGAATTTGGGTGAGTGTTTGATACGGCCTGTAGTCTGGTTTTAAACATCTCAATTGGAGAAATGGCAGTAGCTGCAATAGCCCTCGCGGCAGACCCAGCAATAAGAGGTCCCCAGAAAGCGCCAAAGTGAGTAAATGGCGACCAAGCAGAGGTTCGTAGGGTGTCATATCCAGTAAAATAAATAACATTTGAAGGAACAGCCATGAGCAATGTTGGGCTCAACCCCCTCCAAAGTGAAGAAGCCCCCTCATATCTTGCAATCTTGACCAACCCCTCCCAAGTCCCATGAAAACGACGACGGGATGTCTCCTCAACTAAGCAACTATCGTTCAAGATTGTACTTGCGCTCAGGGAGGAGGTAGGGGCAATACAAGCTTCCGAAGTATTGTTTATCCAAAAAACTTCCCGGCAACATGCTGTTACGCCTAATTCCGGAGTGGATAAGTGAGCCATTGACTGAAATTGTAAAGGTGTGAGAGGAAGTTTGTGAACTCTTAAGGGCGAAGCCGAAGACGAGAAATTTGCCGCTGCATTCTTTGGAGAAGGTGGTTGCTGAGATTGTAAGCGGACTCGAACAACATCCAGAGGTGTCACTATAGACAAGCAAACTATCAGTATCATCAAATATGGGGTTTTTGCAAGTGAAATGTGGACAGAGAAGAAAAATACCTAGAAGACTTGTCAATAAACTACCAGAACAAGCAGCCAACATCTTCTGTGCAGGTGTGATATCGGGTTCTCCCTCTTTGCCATTACTCCCACGATTGCTCTCCAAGCCGGGCACAGTCTCGAACTTTCCCGGACCGGAGCCTCCTTCGTCAATCCAAGACCTATGATTATGATCTTTGCTCGAACTACTTTCAGTAGCCTCTTTCACATCAGCCATTTCAACGGTTGTTGTAGCAAAGCTTTCGACCTGGCTCATGGTATGTTTGTTTGTTGATTGTTTGTAACTTCTTGACTGTTGCCGGGAATTGAGAAAGTAGATTTCAGAGAATTCAAGTTAGATGAAACAGAAAAGTGCGGGGGAGACGGGGGTGCTCGTGTGCGCACAGATGTGCAGACAGGTGTGTGCGTGTGTGCGTGATAGGTGTAATGTAGGCTATTATGCACTTGTTCGAGGAGGGCAAATTCTGGGTGAGGAGGGTAAATTCTAAGTGTGGAGGATAAATTCTGGGTGTGGAGGGTGGGTGTTGGTGGGGGAATGAAGCAGTCGGAAAGTGTTGGAAGAATCTGATAAAAATTCAGATCCTCGTTCAAGGCTTTTTTGTGGCGGATGGGTTAGGGTTCAAGAGTCCCGGGGATAAGGGTGATAAGAGCGAGAAGTGTTATTCGTGGAACGCGAGTATCTTGCATCACTCATGTCTCCCATGTCTATCTTGTCTCACTCGCTCGAATGAGACATTGTGACTCCGGTTGACTCTCCATCTCTGACTACTTGTCCAACCCCTGCCGAATACATAAGTCACGATAACCCATACCTCTCCATTCGAATCACCTTCGCTTCCCCCAACGATTTCCACGAGCTTCTTCTTCTATTGACAAACACAATAGTACGGCAACAATGGACGAAGAACTCTCCCGTTTCCGCCAACAGTGGCAAGCAGAAGTATCCGCCCGCCATCACCAACCCCCTGCGTCCTCTTCATCCCAGCCAAGCAGTTCCGCAAACAAACCGAAACAAAACCCTTTTGCATCAAGAAAACTATCCCATTCTTCTACTGATGAAGGTGTTGAAGATGAGCCGCCAGAGCTCTCAGCTCAACGACCTCCCTCGCCAATTGCTCATCGAACCTTGTTTGCAAGTAGCTCGTCCCGTGCGGATCTAAAGAGCGCACTCGAACATTATGAACTGGCGGTGGAGAAGGAATCGGAAGGTAACTTGGGGGAAAGCTTGAGTTTATACAGAAAGGCTTTCAGAGTATGTTTCCGAACTACCGGTGGGTAGTGCAAATACGGAAGCTAATTTGTAGGAAAGTTGGATCATAAGGTTGATTCTCACTATCGCGAGAAACATTTTCCACGACCACCCCCTTCATCGGCTAAGAAGAAGACAACTCTTGCTACCATTCCTTCTTCCCAGCAACTGGTGCCGCCCTCGGCCCCGGCTCCGGCCCCGGCTTCGCTAGCTTCTGGTTCGAAGGAGATGAGCGAATTGATTGCTTCCTTTGCAGGGGTTCAAATTCAGCCGGCTTCTGTCGCTAAACTCGATGGAGGCGAAGGAGCCATAGATAAAGGGAAGGGAAAGAAAACAAAAACGGAAGAAGAAGGAATTGAAGAAGAACAAGGGGTTTCTCCGCTAGCAACTCTCCCGTCCGAACTCTTACTCCAGATTGTCAGAAACGTAGCTTTGACAGACGTAGCTTCGTTCGCAAAGTTAGCTCAAGTATGCAAGGCCTTCGCCTACCTTGTGATCATGGAGCAAAGCATTTGGCGAGCTGTATGTGAAAAAACCTTCGACCGGATGCTCTGGGACTGGGAAGTGGCCGTCAACGGAGACCCAATAGAGAAACCCCTCCAACTCGAAGGTCCAAACGGCGAAGTTCTCCAAGACGGCGGTGAGAATGAAGATGAAGAAGAGCAGAAGAAGCGAGAAGTCCCAGTTGACGAAACGGAACTGCTTAAATACGGCGGAAGCTGGCGAAAGATGTTCATGATCCGACCACGCGTTCGATTTAATGGCATCTACATCTCCACTTGCAATTATGTCCGTGCGGGAGCATCCCAGTCCTGGAACACCCCCGTGTACATCGTAACCTATTATCGTTACCTGCGCTTCTATCCGAATGGCACAGTCCTCTCACTCTTATCCTCCTGTGAGCCGGCAGAAGTAGTCCATGGCTTCAACGAGATCTCACTCACTCCAGCCCACCTAGGCGGTCTACCAGTCGGCACCATGAGTTGGGGGAAGTATGTGTCCAAGGGTCGCTGGCGAATTGATAAAGATGGGCAATTAGATGTGGAAACCGAAGCGCCCATGATGGAAAAGTATTTGTTCAGAATGGCACTGAAGGTTAAGAGCATCCGAGCCGGGGGGCGGACCGGAGGTGTCAATAAGTTGGTTTGGGAAGGATTCTGGAGCTGGAACATAATCTCGGACGATCTTGCGGAGTTTTCTTTAAAGTGAGTTTTCCTTCCCTTATGTGGCTGAGGCCGGTTGGCTGACTAGCTCGACAAATAGGAACGATAAACCATTCTTCTTCTCAAGGGTTGGGAGTATTGAGAGGGAGATGGGGTACGTTTAGGTTAGATCCCCCCAAGTTACAATGCAAGTGGAGAGGGAAGGAGGGGGAGGCGTGTAGAATAGGGTATTATACGGTTGGGGGATTAGGGGTGGGTGTTGGTATGATACGGTATAGTAGACTATGATAGACGAGATATTACCGTTATGGCTGTGATAGAAATACATGTATAAACCAGGACTTAGCTAGTAACTTAGACCGATGAAACTGGTGCCTTCCAGAATCGCTTACTGTAACATACTCAAGAACATTTCTTAAGGACATGAGGGGGAGAGATATTATCAGATTCTTGTCTTATCCTCAAATCCACCGTATGATACTTGCACTGTCGGGTACCGTACCTTTTCAATATTTGTCCATTCCCAACACATGCAAGTGCAGTGCAATCCACCAATACAAAAAAACCACTAAGAAAACACCACCTAGAGTAACTGTGAGTACCATTGCCATATTCGGCATAGCCTGTTTAACTCCCTTGATAATAATTAATTGGGAGGAAATGCCATTTCATTGCTGGTCCAGTGGTAAGGTGATTGATATCGCGCTTGGTGGGTGAGTGAGTGAGTAGTGGAGTGCTTGGTTGGTAGGCTTAGGTTTGTGGAGGCTAGCTGGATAAGGAGGAAGTGCCAGTAGAGTAGGGGAGGTGTTTATTTCACTGTATATGGTTATGCTGGGACTACAATATCACTGTTAGGAATTCTTAGTTGATTTGTGGTTATCTAAATTGGCAAGTAATCTGCTTGGCAACTTAGGAGCTGCGCTCTTGGCTAGACTAGCTAAGTGAATTTCTCGACCACTATCTGGATGGAAAAAAAAACTTATTATCGTCAGTTTTAAATGGGTCTGTTTTTCTAAGGATTCAGTGCCAACGTGGGTTCTCTCATAGAGTACGCACTGCCCCGTCCAAGAGGTGAAAATACCCCACCCACTATCCCGCGCCCCATAGATAGCCTTGTTATCTGTCTTGCCCTGGACCAAGCAAGCCCAATCTCCCGCCTCAAGATATATTCACCAATGATCACTCGTGGCTTTTTTAGCTGCCAGGCCGAAATAAGTTTCGTGGCGAGCCAAGTGTTGCACAAAGATTTTAGCACAATTTTCAACAAGTAGCAGATAGGGTATATGATATTGATATGCTGCGGGATGCCGGCAGGTATGATAGCGTACTTTTTTTCTACTAGTAGTGGGGTATCTTTACTTATGATAAGTACAGACTCTCTTGGTATGACATTGGCAAATTTGGTTGTCGAAGAGGGCGAAGTATTTGGGGCATAGCACAACGTATGATATGATAAGATGGGCTAGATGTTGGTGAGCGCTATAGACCGCGCTCCTCCCTACTCCCCTACTCTTGCCCCCCTCTTCATCCTCATAACCCTCTCCGGGACCACTCAATTGCGCTGGAGAAACCAGTGGAGAAAATATGCCACCAAATATGATATCGACCATGTTATACGATGTCTGTCACACCATTATATCAGAGACCAGTACACGGATCACCTGCCGAGTTTGCGGGGGCTGTGATCTCTGCATCAACTATCACACCCTCGGTCGAGTCTCAGGCTTCAGCATGATACTCTAGTAACATACCCACCCATCACCGATCCCTCGAATCCATTCCATGACCCCACCCCTTCTCCACCTGCACTTCCGCCCCGGGTTGCAGATCACGATGTCAAGCGCGCTGCTTCCTCACCGCCCTTCCAACCCGGCAAAGCTGCGCTGGCACATCATCATCATCCTCACCAACCTCAGACAAGCTACTAATAAACGGAAAACCTACAAACCCCCTGACGGCCATCTCCGACGCCGTATTCGCCCACATCTAGCGCACCCACCCAAGCCCGAACAAACACCTCCTCAACCCCAGCCAACTATCAGCCTTCTATGAGCTTATGAAGTGCACAGAAGCCGAGAATATATTCGCCACATGTATCTAACTAACAGAACTCTTCAACGCAAGCCTAGACATCATAGACCCCGAAGTATCCCGATTTTACGACGCCATGGGGTACGAGTACTCCCTCATCAGGCGCGTGCATCCAGACGGGAGTATCGGGATAGCAAATGCCATGCCCGTACTCGGGTATAAGGGTTTTCAAAACCTTCTCGTTTCCGAGATCTTGGAGGATCCCGAGAGAATGCATGGGATTTTCGAAAAGTTGGTTAGGTTACCGCTTTTGGATGGGGAGAGTGGTGGGGTGTTTGGGGAGGTGCCGAGGGAGGCGTTTCCGGAGGAGGCGGGTGCGGAGTTTAGGGCTTGGTTGGAGGCTCGGCATATCTCGAATAATGTGACGGGGTATTGGGTCAAGGGTAGTTGGGGGAATAAGGTTAGGTGGAAGGATGGGCTGATTTAATGTGAGGTTCAACGAGGTTTTCGGAAGCAAGGTGCGAAAGGGGTGGCAAGTATCTTAGTTTTGTTTATTAATGCGAATTGATATGCCGTCACTCTGCAATTTTCTTATTTCATTTCTGCAGCGTCAGGTGTCTGATGGGCTGTGAGGACAGAGTGCACATGGTATTGGGTATTATAGGACTTGTAAAATGTTGGGAATGAAATAAACATTTTTGCTAAAGCCTTGCGCGCGCTGTTGATGTCCAAAGAATCTCTGGATATTAGGTCCTAATTGGGCAACACCGCCGGTAGGGGGCGTTTGGAGGCGAGTGATTCACTGTGCGTATTCTTAGGCCACATTTTGTCACGACGAAAGATACAAGTAAGAAGTGGTGAGGTGGAAGATAATGATGGTATGAACGGGTTGAGCTCTAAGTAACATGAAAAAATATATATATATATAATCCATACAGCCATAAAAGCCAAACAGCCAATAATTATTTTTTGGTTTTTGTGCCAATCTCATCGATGGTAAGTGGATCACGAAACAAAAAAGTTAGGGGGAGAAAAAAATATGTGAAGCAGCCCAACCCGCTCAATGTACTGGGGCTAATAAAGCTAGGAGAAAAAAAAAGGTTTGCGAGACCGTGTTTATCCAACCGTAAGCCATATCTTGAAGAGGTTGTGGAAAGGAGGGAATTAGATAAGAGAGGCGAGGGCAACACAACCGAGGTTGACGAGGCCGTTCTGAGTAGCAGTTAGTACAGGTAGATGCAAGGAGAGGAAGGAGGGAGGGGGAGGGGGGGAGGGGGGAGGTAATACCTGGGAAACCTCTCCTTGGCAGCAGGCATCCTTTGCGTCGCACTGCTTGTTGATAGGAACTTGGACGTGCCAATGATTAGCAAAAGTTCACCTAGCCATGTTAAGGGAAAGAATACTTACCACCAATAACCGCCGGGACATTAATAGGCAAGCACTGAATACCAATATCGCCGCTGCCGAACAAACTCCCCAACAACCCGGCGATCACCTTGCTTCTCAATCTTGTTGCAGCAGTTCAATTGCGCATTTCCGCAAGTCTGAACACCCTGCTCGACGGTATAATCGCCGATAACCTTGCCCTTGTTGGCGGGGGAGTTGCCGGCGTTCTGGCCCTTGTTGCCAACGTCCTGGTTGCCGTCGGCGACCTGTGTGGTATCCTCGACGGAGGTGATCTGGCGCGCGACGAGAGAAGCGCTGACTGTGAGGGCAAGAGCCAGGATGGAGATGATTGAGAAACGCATTTTTAGAAATTAAGAGATGGGAATTAATATTAAAAGATGTGGATAGTAATGGGCTTTTTTTTTTTTTTTTTAAAAAAAGGATGGTTATTAAGGGGAAAAAAATGAGTGTAGATTGAATGAATGAATGAATGAATATTCGATGAGATGGTGGTGGGAAGGAAGACAGTATTGGGGGTGAGGAGGGAGGGCATTTATATCTTTTTACTTGCTTGGGACGACAGGCCGACCCAGGAGGAAAAATCTTTGCTAAAGCTGTGTGTGTTTGTTACAGTTGTTTAGGACAAATGCGTAATGAAGATAGAGCGGCAAGTATCATAATTCTTCGACTTTGCTATGCATTCTACGGGCGGCTGAACATGAAGTGGAGTAAGGAAGGGGGAGTGCCGTGCTGTGTTGTGCTGTCTTGTCTGTCAAAAGTATCATCCCTACTCGTGCCGAGGTTGTGGCTGCCAGCCACAACCCCCGGATGTTCGCTGGCTCACAACCTGGGGCACTCCTACAGAGTGCCTGACAGCTCAACACAACTTTACAGCTCAACACAACTTTGTGGCTTACCATAGTAACTTTGTGGCTCAACACAGTTTTGTAGTGTAATATAATATTATTTTGTAAACCAAGAAAACCCAGTAGGATAAGTGAGGTTTTCGCAATATCTTAAGACCACATTGTGGACCATTTCACCCACCACAAATTATGCCACCAACACCAGCCTTTATTCTCCCAAGCCAGAGGGTTGAGCCTTATGCGGAAATTGAAATACGCATCCAGGCAGCTATTGACTTCATTCAGTCTTCCGAAAACCAGAATCCAAATATCGCCGCAGTTGCTCGCACCTACAAAATACCTATTACCCGACTATGCGCACATTTGCATGGCTGACAATCACGTCAAGAACGACCCGGGACAAACCATAAGCTGTCAGATGATCAAGAACTAGCAGTTTGCCAGTATCTCAACCATCTTGACAAGATAGGAACAAGTGCCTGCCAGCCAATGGTGTCCAGCTGTGCAAATGCAATACTCCAATATACCCATATGGGGCCAGGACCAGCCCCTACCATCAGTGCTCAGTGGGCACCTTGGTTTTTGAATCATCATCCAGAGTACTTTATTTGGAAGCTATAAATGATTGATGCCAATCGAAAACATGCACATCAGACAGATACCATTTGAGCCTGGTTTGAACAATATTGTGAGGTTTGCACCAAGTATGATATTCAAGAGGCTAATCGGTACAATTTTGACGAAATTGGCTTCCATATTGGAATAGGACAAGACCAATAGATCATTATGAGAGATCCAAATTGTCAAGCATACCTTCCAAGCTCCACCAATCGCGAACTTGTCAGTGTTTGTGAAACAATTAGTGGCGATGGTGCAGTCTTGCCTCCTATGATTATTGTGCCTGGTGTTATCCATCAATAGCCCTGGTACACCTCAACCAGTATCCCAGATGACTACTTGGTTGGCACCTCCGAAAGTGGTTACAATAACAATGATTTGACCATTAAATGGCTTGCTCATTTTCAAAGATTCTCGGCATTGCGACAAGTTGGATCATACAGGCTTCTACTCCTTGATGGATTTGGCTCATATTGCACCAAGCAGTTCCTTGACTATTGTGATACTTATAAAATTATTGCATTTTGTCTTCCACCTCATTCAAGCCATCTCCTTCAGCCATTGGATGTAGTAGTCTTTCAGTCATACAAGCATTACCATTCTGAGGCAGTTGAAGCTGCCACATGAATGGGATGTGGAGACTTTAACAAAGTAGAATTTCTTGATCAGATTTATTCCATCCACCAACAAACATTCAAGGTATCTACTGTTCAATCAGCTTTCCAGACGACCGACCTTATACCATATAATCCTGAGCTCGTCCTTTCAAAACTACGCAAGGCAGCTCCTACCTCTATCAATCATGAAATATCAGTTCCTGCATCACTTGCCAGCATTCCACTTACAATCACAAGTCTTAAAACCCAGGGTGAAGAGCCCCTCGATGATGCTAAAGATCTTCCACCTGACTTTCAGTAATGCCTCAAGCTCATTCTACAAGGGGGCTTGGCCCTAACACAATCAGGAGCATTAGCTATGGAACATATAGATAATACCAGAGTGGCAGACCAAGCCAGGAGTGCTCGATGCAGGGCTCAAAGCAGAAGGCAGATTCAAAAAGTAGGAGTTACATATGCCTCCGAGGCACATCAAATGGTGAAATAGAGGGAAGAGGTGGAGGTTGAAAAAGCAGAGCAACAGTTGTATAAGGCACAAAATGCTCAGAAAAGAGCACAGCAAGCTCAGCGTAAACCCTTCCTCGAGGAGATAAAAGCAAAAGCAAAGGAGATCAATGCAAGGATAAAGGCAAAGGCAAAGGCAGAGGCAAAGGCCATAACTACTATTCAGGCATATAAAAACAAAGTATCTAGGCTTATTATTAAGGGAATTAAGTAATATGTAAAGTTGCTGAAATAAATATGTAATAGAATACTAGTACTACTTTACTAGAGTATCATACTACAAAATAATATTATATTACACTGCAAAACTGTGTTGAGCCACAAAGTTGTGTTTAGCCACAAAGTTACTATGGTAAGCCACAAAGTTGTGTTGAGCCGTAAAGTTGTGTTGAGCTGTCAGGCACTCTGTAGGAGTGCCCTAGGTTGTGGCTGGCAGCCACAACCTCGGCACGAGTAGCAAGTATCTAAAGGTTGCATTCCTCTTACTCCATGCTCCCACTGAAACATGCATTTCTGGTCATTTCACCATCTCGAGTTGCTTCAATTGGAAACAATCTCCGGATTTTGGAAACTGGAACGAGTATGAAGTTTTTTTCCTCTGGGATCAACATGTCTTGAGTAGCTTGGTGTATCTGAAGTTGGGCTCGGGAGTGATATTGGTGCAATGTAGTACTGCAAAGGGCTTATTTTTTGTTATTTTTGTTGTGATTTCTCCTTTATTACTGTCTGGCATTGCCTTTGATGTGAGTTTCTTCAACATGCCCAGAAGTATGCGTTTTGTTTTTTACTTTTTTTCTCCGCTGTAACTTTATTGTACTTATCTTTTTTTAGAGCAATTTTACGTTGTCTGAACTTCTCATGGCCTTTCCTACCCCATCTCAGACCTTCAGGAACTCATAGCTCTAGATGCTATCTATCTTACCGTAAACCATCATAATTGGATAAGGATATCTTTCTATCACCCGGTATTAGATTTTTCAACATTTATTTCAGCACTACTTTGCACTCTAACATCACAGATTTAAGTAGCGCTTCAGAGATCGGCTTGAGAATACCCTTCTATGGGTGGACTGACCTGAAGCATTTGACACCAGTGTGCTAGTATAATAACCTCCACAATATCAGAACTAAACCTTCCAATGTTTCAGAGCTGCGGTTACTACCTGCTGGTGAAAAGAGACAGAGAGCTTTACAGTAAGTGCTTTTAAGAAAAGAAAGGAGAAGTGCATTGTACCTGCGCTTGCCAGCGTAAGGAGCATGGTGCATTCAATAATATCTAACTATTTACGAAGGGCGTGACAGTTATGGAAGTTTTATTTTGGGCTTCATCGGAGCCGATGGAGATACTAAAAGCCCGAACCTTGACTTTTGAAGCTTATTCGTGTTTACTAACTTAGCAGTGTTCGTATCAAACAGATACCAGAAGAGTCAGTATTGCACTGACAAATTTGGCATTTTTTCCCGATGACCGGGCAATGTATTTTATGGAACACTCCAGGTTGCGCGGGATATCTTGGATAGTTTTAAAACTCAATGGAACTAGCTGAGTCAAGAAAGGTGGTGGTGGAGTTCTTGTGGAGTTCTTTCAGTCCCCAGGCGTAGTTAATGATCCGCCACACCATGATATACCAGACCTGGTGGCGTGCCACATCTTCCGGTTTCGGGTTGGGAATAAAAGCACTAGCAAATATTGTGCATTATGTAGGAATATTTGACATTTTCACTACCGCAGGGGATAGAAAATTGTGTGTGAATGTGTGAGCCGCGGTTTAAATCATCGATGCCATCGATGAAAGCCAAGCGGTCGAGTGACATTCTGTGAATGTTGAACTCTGTTTCCCTCGACAAAACACGAGACCACTGATATCAAAGAAGAGAAGGAGCTGTTTTTTTTTTTTCCTCATCATGAACATATTAAGCTCAATTTAAACTAGCCATAAATCCGAAGTAAAAATAATAAAAATAAAATAAACACCCAGTTATGTAAATGCCTTCTCTCCTCCACCAGTCTTGGCGATAGCATCAACTACCACAGAAGTGGCCAAGGAAGAGAAGAAAAGAAGAAGTAAAAAACACCAAGAGTTACAAGCTCAACCCAAAAAAGACGGCATATATTAAAAAGGGGGGGATGTAAAAAGAGATTTATATCGTGTACTCAATCATGAGAGGCGGGGAGAAAAAGAAAAAGAGACCGAGAACAGGTTTGGTGGGGGGCACTTAGATGAGGGATGCAAGAGCGAGACATCCAAGATTGATGAGACCGTTCTACCGGAAGTTAGTACCTGAAGAACTCCAGCCAAAATCATGGGAAGACATGCCTGAGAAACCTCTCCTTGGCAGCAAGCAGCTTTTGCATCGCACTGCTTGTTGATAGGAACCTGGGCGGCTATCCAAAATTAGCAAAAGCCCCCCTCACCAGCATCCGAAAGAAATTGCACATACCAGCAAGAATCGGGAGATTAATCGGCAAGCACTGAATACCAATATCACCGCTGCCGAACAAACTCCCCAACAACCCGGCGCTGGTAGTATCACCCTTCTTCTCAACTTTGTTGCAG
Source organism: Choiromyces venosus 120613-1 (assembly GCA_003788595.2). Lineage (NCBI taxonomy): Eukaryota > Fungi > Ascomycota > Pezizomycetes > Pezizales > Tuberaceae > Choiromyces > Choiromyces venosus. The sequence goes on from ML120432.1 coordinate 387,925, forward strand.
CAGTTCAATTGCGCATTTCCGCAAGTCTGGACACCCTGCTCGACGGTGTAGTCGCCAATGATCTTTCCCTTGTTAGAGGCAGAGTTGCCTGCGTTCTGGCCATTGTTGCCAACATCTTGGTTACCATCGGCAACCTGGGTGCTGTCCTCAATAGAGGTGATTTGTCGGCCGATGAGGGGAGAGGCGGAAACGCTGAGAGCGAGAGCAAGGATGGAGATGAATGTGACACTCATTCTGATTATTGGGTAGAAGAAGAGTGAGTTTTAGATAATTGACTAGGTAGATTATGGTAAAGAGGTAATAATATGTGATGAAAGAATGTAGTTGTGTATGTAAAGAATGCTCGATGAGATGGTGGTGAGAAGGAAGTCTGGGGGGGAGTGGAGGGTGGGTTATATACAATTTGATTCTTTATGAAAAAAGAACTTTGGCACAAAAAAAAAGATATTCGAGTATCAACCGTCCTCCAAATGCGTATATCGGATCTCATAGCTAATCTGATATGAAGCATACTGCAGGCAGATCGACAACGAAGATTCCCGCACCGGTATCCACTTCACCCTCCTCCCCTTCCATATCCAATAGTGCAATGCATCGGAAATTCGTTCACGATGTGAAAGACATGTATGTATGTCTCCACCCCTTCTTCGGCGAATCTCTCCTTGCGTTCTCAACCAGCGTGGAATCTACAATAAAGTTTTAGCAAAATACTCACAAACCAAACGTCATAACGGAAAATTGTCCCATTACGGACAATAATAATCCAATTCTTTGGCTCAAAGACTTCCTTCACGTCGAATTCAGAAATTGGAAAAAGGGTTTAGTAGTCGCAAAAGATGACAAGAGCAGCATGACCTCATACGCTACTGAACTCTTGAGTATCTCATAAGTTAACAAGTACGTTCACGATATACTTGCTAATACCGGTACTGTGGAACAAGCGAATTCATCCAGCCTAAACCGAATAGTCTGTCTATCGTCATTAGACTGCCCAGGCTATTAGTGTCGATCTCCAATCGGTGGCGTGTAAGTAAGGACTTTCGTGCATCTAACAATTCGCCGAAGGACGTTTTGGGAAATCACGTGTTGATCGATGGACAAAACTATCTAAGAAGAATGGACCAGCATCAATGCTTGGCAATATGTCTGGTGTGGCCTACAGATATTTTAGGGGTGTTTGTCATGGAATTCGATGTTTTCTTCGAGGTCGTTGAGTGAAGGGGGGTTTCAATGATGAGTCGGTGAGAGCGATAATACAGTTACCGTAGCTTGCAGTGTTATTTTTTCAGCTTTTTTCTTTTCTTTTGCTCTAAGATTGAGATTGTGATAAATACCCACGAGACGAGCTGCTTATCGAGTGAGAAATAGTGAGTGGCCCCCAGAAGCAGATAGAATTTAGGGTTGGAGGGGGGAAGCGGTTATTTCCTGTTGCGGTTGGGATTACTACCAAAGATAGTTTGCTGCAGAGTTAGATTTACCCATACGGTGGGTGGCAATGTGTGAAGAGTAGCGCAGGTGTTTTTCTGTAAGGCACGAAGACGTTTTATGGGTTGAAAGCACTCACTCAAGAGTTGTAATGACCGGTGTCGTTTACAGCACCAATCCTCTCCTCAGAAGCAATTAGAGCGCTTCCGAACAGAGGGGGAATATCGGAGCAGATTACTGTAAAGATTCATCAGGGCTGTTAACAAACCTAAAGAAAGTTTATGACAAGAAGATCTTCACCTCAGAGAGGTACGAAGAAAGGATATTGCAGAAATCAAGCAACAGGCTTTCGGAAATATAGCCAAAAAAGATAAAATAAACTAGACACATGCAAATCACGCGTTGAATTTCTCTGAGAAGACAGCCTTTTTTCTATACCATGCGGATACTCTATCCGGCTTTCGGAATCCCGGAGATGTCTGCTATGTCAAAACTATCAAGAAAATCTCTCCTAGTAGCGTGAACATTCCCTTTGCAATACTGTATCATGATCATAGCTCAGGATATCTGAAGCAAAGGCCAAACGCAACCCAAACAAAAATTTTCCATCACCAAGTCCCGAAAACATCCCCAAACAATCCATTTTCCCCTTTTCTTAGATATAGCTTAATTACTGAAAACACAGCAGCAAGATGAAGAATGACCTGCTCAGAAATGGCCATACCTAACCGTCTCATGCCCGACACCAAGAGAGCCTAGTATGCAAAAGCATTGCATTCTCTCCGCACACTATTTCTGTTATTACTGAGATTCCGGTAAATAGTTGAAGGAATGAGGCAGTATCAAAGCTAGTAAAGAAACAGTACAACATAACACAACATAGCTAGCGGGAGGTCTAACTATAGCATAATAGAAGCCCTGGGATACCCAAAATCACCCTAAAGGTCCCTCGTAAAAACTTAAAATTGACTATCATACGGGATGCTGTCAAAACACCCAGTCAGACTCGCGTGGCAGAGTTGAAGCCAGACACATAAGGTGGTGGTTCCCATACAAAGTGTCCAGCTTCAATTCGACCGCGCAACCAGTTAGATTTGGGCATATGATATTTGTATGGTAGAGGCAGTTGTAAACCAATACTAACTCTTAGGTCAGTTCCCCCACCTTAAAATTACCGCCTAAAACTTAAAGGAAATATCACCAAGTCCCATACAAAATTAGACACGTCCAAGAGAGTCTTTCCAGGCAATTAACCCATCCCAAACCCCCCTCTTCAGTAAAGAGAAAGAGAGTTTCCAGAATCACCATCTTCTCTGTGTTATTCTCTGCCATTTCTTGGGGACGATTTTTGAAATCTCGTTCTCTTGAACCACTCAATCGTTAGGGAGCGAAGCAAAAGCTCTGGAGTTGGCCTATGAATAGAGTACGGTGCTCAACCCGTACTAGATCGCTTTCACTAGTACTGGTGCCGAATTTCTCTGCATTTTGATAAAAAGAGCTTACTGTGACTTGGTAAACCAGGGTACAGTGCAGTAGTGGGTAGTGCCTTGATAAGTAGTCTGGCTATCTTCTAATAGTAAAACTTCAACCACTCCCGGGACATCAGAAATACCGTATGTTTAGCCGATTATCAACACGATGTTATAGAATGTAGAAAACGCAACAAACGAAGTGCGGGACACGAACGACTTATAATTCCCTCCAACATATTTCATAAGCCCCTACTTTATGACAGCACACATTCCTAGAACCAGCCCTGCCATATCATATCAATGCAAGAACCTAACTTCTCCAAACACCTTATATCTCAGTTCAACACTATTACCATTCACTACTCGTATTTGACCATTCGAAATATTTCCAGACGCTTTGGCACAAAAGTGTCCGGAGACTTTTGAAATCGCCAAGTTAATTGTTTATCATATGTAAGATAGGGAAATCTAGCATCCAAAGTTATCATATCATACCATAAACCACTCAAGAATCACTCGTGAAGTACAAAACGCAACTTTAGTACCCCAGGCTCCCTTGCGAGTTGTTCATATTGTACAGCCAGGTTGCAACTCCATCTGTACAGGGGGTGCAGGAAAGTGATTAATATTTTGTGGCGTCGTGGCACTGGTGGCAGTGTGCAATCATGAATCGACCGTTTGTAATGGAGCTGCAATTATAAAGGAGGGCCAACTTCTTTCTCGTGCAATCCTCTATGCCTGATGGTTTTGGGATCTACTTAATATCTCTTTAGGTTGTTAGAGCTTCCGCAGATGGACTTAATCAGTACCAACTTGCGTACTACCATCAGCGCCACGACGCAACAAAATATTAATCACTTTCCTGCACCCTATCTCCTAGATTGCTGAAGCCGTGGAAAATTTTGTGCCACCCCTCTCAGTCTCTAAGAGATAGATGACTAAGGAATCTCAAGACACTACCTCAGTATTCTTCAGTGATCATCAGCGTAGGTCTGATCATATAGCTAATATTAGTTATGGTTTGAATTCTGCACCTCTGTGAAGTGGGTAGTTATTAACAAAAGTTGGTTATTAACCTGTACCTCAGACACACCGACAGGGGTGGCGCAAAATTTTCCACTGTTTCAGCAGTCCAAGAGATAGTGTAAGTCACACCTTCCTCTTCCGTCTGTCCAATCGCTTTTCGACTTTTGCTTAAAGTGTGGCGATTTGGGGGGTCTTGGTGCTCTCCCGTTGGCTCGGTTGCACTTGGCTCCAATCCTACCACCCAACAAAACAAAACAAAAAAAACATAATTCCGAGTGACAACCCATGAACCTCTGACAAATAACCCCCGTATTAACCGCGTACCTCAGACAGACCGAGGAAGGCGGGGAGGGAAACACAGACGTTTGTTTCAGGGGTCCCACTACATACTTTCTACTTGGCGGGTATGGTATGGTATGGTATGGATGGATTGATGGATGAGTGCTTGCTGGGTTCCTCTTTGATGGGGATAGGAAGGTAACTTTGTTGGTTAACTTAGTATGAGTATGCGGGGTTGTGCTGGGAAGGATTGATAAATCAGTTGGTTAGTTACTTACTGTACATTAGTTAACCACCAGTACAGTACTACTACAATACTCGCGCGGCCAAGTTCAGATCTGGCACTTTTGCATGGGAACAGCCACTTTAGATGCCCGGCTTCAACCCGGCCGCGCGAGTACAGTACATTCAGCATACAACAACCTCCGGCACGACAGTGATAATACATAACGTAAACCCACAGCACTGATACGGTATAAGTATCCCATCCGGAAATAATTCTTCCATAGTACAGTAGTGTTTACAAAAACTTACCCCCACCCCGGAGCACTCACACTATTCATGCAGCAAAAAGGCGTCACTAGATGGAACACACCAGACCATATCGTAGTGGGTTTGCTAGATGGTAAATTAGGCACGGAGACAACTACAGTAACTGCAAGCACGATACAGGCACTGAAATAACAGGGCAAACTTCTCAAAGCTACTTGTAAATTTTATAACTCTACAGTATTTTATATACCCTACCAAACTCTACCACCGTCCAACCACTCCCTAGGACAAACTCCTACCTAAACCGTCCAGCAAACGCCAATAACTCCAGACTAACCCAAGCACCCATAAACCCTCCCCTTCCTCCCCACCGGACCGCGCCTACCGCAGAGAAAACAACCCAATATACCACCATACACTAACAAACCTATACCAAGAACCACACAAACCTGATCAAAGAGGTGGAATCTCCAACCTCCGTTTCCTACTCCCTACTCCCTACTTCCTACAATAACGATCTAGTAAGTAACAAGCGTGTGAGGAAGGGAGGAAAGGAGTGGGAAGCACGGTAACAAACGAGCAAGTGATGTTCAAAAGAACTACTATGAGATTTGGTCGGGGTAAGTAGTGTATTGTATAGAGCTTATCATAGATGCTAGAGTTGGGGGAAATTCGGTACTACCGTGGTAACAGGGGGGGTATTTTCTAACTAGGCTATAGGGGAGAATCTCGGAGGGCGAATTAGGTTTTTAAATACAGTACCGGGTGATATTACAAGTGTTCTAGGAGGTACTATCCTTACGAACGTCTTACTGGTTGAATTACCGTAGTTATTGTAGACTTAGAGTTCCTGGGGGCTTATGATACCCGCTGTCGGAATTACGGTAGCGAAGGCTGTGGTGAAGAATAAGCCGTTTTACGATTACTACCTCCCAGATTCTACCCTGCGAGAGGATTTCCACCCCCACCCTCAACTTCGCCTCTCATATAGTAGACACACTTTTTATGCCACTCTGCTTGTATGATATTAAAAAGCCCATTGCATTGCTCAAATTCCGCAACAACCCCACCACCCCTCCATTAAAATCGCATAGACAAAACAACGACAACGACAACAGCCCCCATCAATACCACCCACCCACCCCCAAACCAGACGCCAACCAAAATCCTGGAAGATTTTCCAACTTCTAAAGACAGAACAAGCTTCTTTTTTTCTTTTTTTTATTCTATTTCTTGTTCATTTATTTCTGTATGCAGGGAGTATGTTAGATATCGGAAAATCGGCACAGGGTATCGTGTTGAACTTACGCTTGTATCAAGGACATAGCGTCCTGCAATCTTGCCTTCCTCCATGAGTTTGAAGACCTGCGGGAGTTCAGAGAGCTTCGCCACTTTGAAGGGGGCTTTAATGAGGCCGCGGGCGAAGAAGTCGATTGCTTCTTGCGTGTCCAGGCGGTTGCCGACGTAGGATCCTTTGATGGTGATCATTCTGACGACGGTTGGGAATACTTCTGCTGAAACGCGGGCTTTTGCGGGGAGGCCGACGCAGACTACGGTTCCGCGAGACCGGCAGTACTATCGTTCGCCCCGCATTAGTTGGCTCTTTTTTTTTTTATTTAGAAAAATAAAGGAGGGTAGCTTTGGGGTAGACTTACCTCAGTGGCTTCCTGGAAGGGTTTCTCGCTCACAGCAAGCAGGATGACCGCATGGGCACCTAGACCCCCGGTTAAAGATTTGACCTTTGCTATTACATCGTCTTTGGCAAAGTCCACGAATTCCTCTGCACCGAGTACGTTGAGACACATTTCTTGCTTTTCGCTACCAGTGTCGATTGCTATAACACGGAAACCCATTGCCTTGGCGTATTGAACCTAATAGTCTTGAATTAGCCACAGTGTAAGTAAAAGATGATGGGATAATTACAGTAAGAGAGCCGAGACCACCGCCGGCACCGGTGACGGCTACAGTTTGGCCCGCACGGGCATTGGATTCTTTAAGTGCTTTGTAAACCTAATAAAGTTAGTTGGGTAGGCTAATAGCCAGTTACGGGGTACAAACAGTGAGTCCAGCACAGAGGATAGGAGCAATTGCGTCCAATGGGATTTCTTTGGGAATTCTAGCGACATGTGTAGCCTTTCCAATTGCATATTGCTGGAAACTGCCATCCACAGTGTATCCCGAGAGTAAAGCTTTTTGGCACAGAGGCTCATCACTGGCCATGCCTATTCCGCATTAGTGGGGGTTACAAACAAGTTGGGCGGAACAAACTCACAGAATTCGCAAAGGCCGCAACTCCCGTTGAGCCACTTGATACCCGCATGGTCACCTACTTTGACGTCCTCAACCAGTTCGCCCACAGCAACGACAACACCAGCACCTTGGTGGACAGTTAGAAATGTAGGGGTTTTAATCTAGTGAAAACGTCATACCTTCGTGACCGCCAATCAAATTTTGTTTAGTATCCAAGGGCCAGTCACCCTTCCATGCCTATTGTTTGTTAATACCTTTTTCGTTGCCGCAATCTGGCAAGGGGCTCTTACGTGAAGATCGGTATGGCAAACTAGGGACCAAGTCAATAACGGGAATCAACTATCAAGCCAAATTAGATCTCGCAACTCACCTCCAGTATATTTGATATTGATCAAAACTTCATCCGGACCTGGTTTTGGAACCGGAACCTTCTTGTACTCAATTGGATCATTGTTGCTCTTGAAGATTTGTGCGTACTGTTCAGTGGGAATAGACATGATTGATAAATTGAATAGGGGAATAACTAGTTGATTCAGGCGAATTGTGTACGAGACTATTGCGGATGAGGGGATACTTATACCGGTACTCTAGTTTTCGACTGAGTGAAGGGTTACCCGACAATGATGTTCATCTTACCCTCATTCCACCGATGACGCAGTCCTCCTAGGTGAGGGTAGCGTGTTTGTGGCATGATATTGGGTGATCTGCTCCACGCTTCTCCATCTTCCCTCCTAACCTTGCTCCCTCATCCGCAACCCCCACCAAAACGAGTACCGTAGAAAAAAGGGGCGAAAAACAGAGCAAAAGGTGAGCTGCCCCGCCCCTCTGAGAGACATAAAAAAACAAAAAAAACACCAGACCTTACCAGAGGAAGCAACTCCAACGACATAGCACATGGGCCGATTATTGGAGTCCAGAGTAGGAAATTTTCGACGACATAGCACATGGGCCGATTATTGGAATTTCTACGGTACGGAATGATCGAACCACTCTCTACTGTACAGTCACCAACAGGGCCGTGACGAAAACCAGGCGGTGACGAAGAGGGGCATTTGGCAAGCAAAGTGGGTTGGTCAAAGTAGGGTAACAAAAAAATACCTGTCACTGATCCCTGTTCGTCACTGCCTGGTTTTCGTCACGGGCCCCGTTGAGGACTGTACAGTACTCTGTAAAAATGGGAAAACATAACCCTTGTCTCCATAGAGATTTGTAGGGGATCGACAGCCATTGTTTTCCGATTTTTACAGACACACCAGAGTACAGTCTTTCTTGGGATATCTCGTATCCTTCGCTTCGGTTCAACGGAGAATGAGCTCATTACCGAGGATGAGAGGAAGTCTTTCTAGGTTTTTGAATTTATTTTTCCTTTTTCCTTTTTATTCCTAAAGTTCAAATTCAGAGTGAATTTGAGGTGGTGGAAGGGTGAATCGCGAAAAGTTTAACAGCTGATTTCTGCGTCTCGGAAAATCGGATGAGGGGCGGTCGTGGCACTAAGCGGACTTTGGTAAAGTCGGTTCATTTTTAGTAGCCCCAAACCTACCGTAGAATCTCAGTTAACTCGCTAGCGTGCCCAGCCACACTAGCTAGAATAGGACGGTGGTCAGCCTGCAGCTGATTCGTGGCATCAACTCCATCGTCGTTACGGTTTACGATAATCGACTTTACCACCGATATAGTTTACAATAATCGGTTCTACTCCCACTACAGTTTTTACGATAATCAATACTATGGGTTGTATTTTGTAGCTTTTGTCGGCATCAGACCAGAATATCGAGCATCATTGTCAAGGACCACGAAGCAAACGTATTACACTGCTGTCCGGAAAGTTCTTGGCCCCCCTTGGTATTGTAATATATTCTTGGCAATAGCAAATGTACTGTAATGTACTAGTACTGTTGTGATCTGCTAGACAATAGGATCAACCATCTTGACTGTTGGTTTTCCCGCATCTTTTCTGTATCTACTAAATTTCACTGCCTTAACTTCTCCATATCGACTGAATAATGGCTCCTCCACATACTATAAGCTTCAAGCATGAATGTAACCGTGATATTATCCTTCCATCTGATCTATTGCTAGCATGCCAGATCGGCTACATGCGGTGCTGACTGTACAAGGTGGACATATTAAGTGGTAATCTTGCTTGTAAATATTAAATGTACCAGTACAAAACTATACTTCTATTATGACCGAAACCTAGCCACAGTACCAGGAAGGGACCGAGAACCTTCCGGACAGCAGTGTACAGTACTGACAGATCTTTGAGTAGTGTGCCACCCGCAGTACATCGCGTGCAACGCACCTACAGTAAGCATAGGAGGACTGATATATTATGGATATGGGTATGGAGGATGATGAACATCCTGCTATTGAATATGTGGCAGATTCGGAGAGATTATAGTATATTTGTATAGTAGATAGTAGTTACCGTAAAATAAAATGGTATTATAAGAAATTTGATATTCGCCACCGCCCTAACCTGGCTAGAATGGCTGGGCACGTTAGCGAGTTAACTGAGATTCTACGGGTAATCGCTTATCGAAGGACTAATGAATTCAGTGGGGTACCGGTATATCGGAGATTCTTCCACAGAAATGGACAGATCTGGGAAATTTGTGAGATGCTGGTGTTTGGCTGTGCTCGGAATAATGGAGCACTGAGCTTTGAACTTGGATCAGTACAGTACTGTACTCATGTGGTAACTCACTATCCCATCACCCCGACACTCTAGTCAATGGTTTCTTGATTACATTAAAAACAGAACACCGCTATCTGCCCTCTTACCATTACCGTCCTACCTTCACAAACCAATCTCCTCATACTCGAAACCACAAGCCAACCAAGAATCTTTCCCCTTTATAAACCAAAATCTCAACCAACCACCCGCTAACTTAACCCCTATCACCAACCCCTCCAGCAAATACGAAAGGCCAACACTCCGAACCCCCTCTGTAGCTATAGCCAAGAATACCGAAACTTATCACCTGTTCATGCATCATACTTTCTCTCCCGTTTCAAACTGAAGTTCCCGCTCCCGCTCCCGCACTCGCACAAATGACACAAACACAGAACCGTATTCCCGCTGCCAAGAAATTCCTCCACCTCTCAACTCCGCTCTATACTGGTATCATAACGTCGAATGTTAATCGGGGCCCTATTCGGCGTGTGAGCCGGAATACTGACTGGATGACAGGTTTCACGGTTTTACAATGTGGGGCTAATTAAGGGTGTGGTGACCTATTGAGGTTGAATTGGTCTCTCCTGATCTTCAAGACAGATGGGGGATTTTGCACTCCCATCGAGTCCCGATAATAGCGTGCTGTTTACTGTAACGGTATATAACCTTATGTGCAGGTATTGTGCTGTACGATTAGGTGCAATACCTGCCAGTGCGGTACGGTTGCATCTATCTTCAGACCCTCCTGAACTTGGTTTTCTTGGTTTCCAAGGCTCATTCGCAGAGGCGATGTTTTGCCGCTAGCTTATCAATTAAGGCGGTAAGTCCCGTTTAGTAACAGATACCAATAGGGCACTTGTAACAATATTACTATTCGGAATGGCAAAAGGTAGGTGATCTGGCTATGGTATAACCAATGCGTCCGCCGGGGCCTAATTTCGAGCGTAAAGCTGTAACCCACCCCTAGAGTCAGGTAACCCACGATCCGATCACTTTAAAAATGGCCTAGTACGGTAGAGGTACATGTAGCTGCAATAATTCGATCGAGATTTAATAATTATCGCTGGGAAAATCCATTCACCCCCCTCCCCTTAATTGGTTGGTTAGACTGTTTTGCTCCCTACTTAGGAATGCTCTATTCAGAGGCGAAAAGTGGGAAATGTTGGTATATTATTGGAATCTATTGCAGAGAGTACTCGTGTTAGGATGTTGGCTTTACGCATACAATACCAGGTCGGTTAGTAGGCTATGGCGCTTGGGGAGTTTGCCCGAGAGCCGCCGTGCCCTTTAAGGGAACTTCTTTTGCGGATTAGGGGGTGGACCGCTTGAAGGTTTTTGTACTCGTTCACTAAGACAGCACAGAGGAGGGAGAAATGCAGGAAGGCAGTACAGTATTCTACGATACAGAGACCAGACGGCGCTTAATTAAAAACAGGAAGGAAGATATTTCTCCATTACTTGTTGACTTTATCTATGACTTTGTATTCTAGAGGCTCTGTGGGCTGGTGGGGCCCTGTTTATCTTTTCCCCTTCTATTTTCTCCTTAGGATGACGGATTCCTAGAATATTCAAAACATTAAACTTTACAAGTATCGAGGAAACAAATATCGCCAAGAAGGTGTCATACAAGGTCCAAAAGAAGCTTAATATTGTTGGTTATTGTGACATGGTGCAGGGTATTTAATCGTTGAAAAATCGGGCCATTCGATCAGCCATCTTCCCATAATTGGCAATTACTAGCATTTTTCTAGGGGGAGGGTGAGTTTCCAGATCTCTAACAAAGCCTTGCTCGCCACTTTATCTCCTGGGTCGCTTCCAGTGCGGCGGTAGTAAGCAACAAGGAACTTCAGGCATTGGTTAGGCAAGGTAAACAAGGATAATTGGCTGTCCAACCTTTTTTGAACTCCTTACCTTCTTTCTAAGCCAGGGTTGTGTAACGACCCTACCTCCATCTGTCTCCACCCTGAAACAAGTAAAGTTTTGCCCTCAACTACAGGACTTTTCGACTTTCCAGAGGGGAGAATTTTTCCCTTTTGCAGTTATCGGTATCTGTACTGCATCTTGGGCATGGCTCTTCTAGTACAGTTCTCAGCACGACTTAGGGTTGAAGGGGCTGATCCCAGAATGTGGGTCAGACTTCGATGATACCTCACCCGTATTTTAGATCTCTTGACTTTCCTATTCTGTGTATCGTGAGTCCCTGCCATGCCCGTCAAGGAGATATGTGAATTCCATGCACTTCTTTCCCGCTGGGAAGATGTATTGTGACCATGTGATAGAATCAGAATAGCTCACGTCGTGGAGGGGTTGGAACGATATCATGAATCTACCTGCTTCTTGGATATTCCTACCACCTTCACCCCCCCTCTCTTTCATCCGCCCTTACTGACTTCCTCCTCTCTTCCCTCTTTCTTCCTTCCCTTCTTTTTTTCTTTACCTAGTACTGACGGTCAATTGTCTTCACATTCTTCAGGATTCTTATCATTTTTAATTAATTCTTGACGTTCGTCTTCCGTCTTCCATTCATTTGTAATTTTCTTAGCCGCGCGAGCGCATTCTTTCTTTAGAGGGACCGGATCCTCGCCCAAACCTTTTCTTTCCCATCTAATAGTGAGTGACTTCTGAATGAAACAAACCGTTTTCTCTCTTCATCGTCTAGTTGTTTGCGGCTCCTAATATATCTTTCACTGCTAGATTCAAACCCTCCTGGAGAGGCCCATTCATTTCAATATGAGGACATCGACACACTCCCGCTCGGGTACGGGCTTATTAATATTGGCTGCTCTCCAAACGTTTGGTTTGGGAGTAGTAAGGGCTACAGCGCCAAGTGGATATCCTTCTCCGGAGCCAGTTACTGTGATCTCGACATTAGTGGATCACATGGTGGAAACAATGACGGAGCATATGGTTGAGACATCGACACAGAAGATGATGGAGACATTACATGTCACTGAGTGGGTTTTCTATGGATTTGGGATGATGGGGATAGGAGGCTTATGTTTGTTAGGACATTGCCGCTTACTTCGGTTTCTTTAGCAACAGAGACTGTACATGCTACGGATTTAAAAACAGAGGTAATACATGTTACGGAGTACGTATCTTCAGCGCTGTCGACCTGAGCAAGTGCTAATTTGAATAGGACACTGGCGGTAACGCAGATACAAGCAGTAACAGAGACACAAGTTCAACCTGTTACTGTAGTTTACACAGTAGGTCAACCGAAGTTAGACAATCAAGCGATGATACTAAATAGCCACAGATGACAGAGTCGTTACCACCAATTCATATTACTGTAACAAACTTACAAACAATTCAGGAAACCGTTCCTACAACAGTGGTGCATCTTTCAACAGAGATTCTAGTGGTAAGTGCACTATACATCACTCGACCCCCATTTAATACTAACATTTTCCCAGCACACCGCCGTGGTAACCAGTATCGAGCCAACGACTATAGTCCATACGCTACCGCCGGTTGTTCATACAGTAGAAAAGCTGGTCACTTCAATTCAAACCGATCTAGAAACCTCCATTACCGAATTAACCAAAACTGATGTTTCCATATCAAAAGACGTTCAAACAAAGACCGAAGTCCAGGTATCCCAGGTGGTGTCAACAGAAGTTGTAGTAAGCCATTTTATCCAAACGATGGTTGAAACACAAGTACAAGTATCTGAGAAGACCGCAACCGCGACTATTCACAACGTTATCACGGAGGTTAAAGAGAGTGTGGCTACAGCGACTGTGCACAATCTTGTCACGGAGACTAAAGAGAGCATTGCTACAGCAACGGTCAAGGAGGTTCAGACTCAACCCGAAGTTGTTGAGAGCGTTGCTACAGCGACGCAGGTGATCCACAGCATTGCAACTTCGGTTATCAACAACGTTGTCACAGAAGTCAAGGAGAGCATTGCAACTGTTAAGGAGGTGCAGACACAGACGGAGGTTATCCATAGCATCGCAACTCAGATCATCTCGGAAACTATAAGAGCGGTGGAAACACTCTTGAGCCACATTTTCCAGACGGAGACAGTCAACAATGTCCAAACTCAGACCGTAAAGGAACTTCAGACCCAGACGGAGGTGGTGCACAACATCATAACAGAGGTTATTTCAAGCATAGCTACCGCTACGGTCAACAACATTCAGACAGTCAAGGATGTATCGACGCAGACAGTTCACAGCATTGCAACTGAGGTTGTCAACAATGTTGTCACTGAGATTAAAGAGAGCATTGCGACTGTCAAGGAAGTTCAGACACAAACGGAGGTAATCCATAGCATCGCAACAGCAACCCAGGTTGTTGCGAGTCTGGCGACGGAAACGCTCCTGAGCCACATTATTCAGACGCAGACCGTCAATAACGTCCAAACCGAGACTGTCAGTAATATTCAGACTCAAACGGTCCACAATATCCAAACTCAGACAGTCAACAACGTTCAAACAGAGGTAGTGAAGAGCGTCGAAACTCAACTTATCCACCAAACAATCGACAGAGTTGTAACCGAGTCCATCAACAATATCCTAACCCAAACAGTCCACGCTATCCAGACGCAAACCGTGGCCAGCGTAGCAACCGTAATTTCTCCCTCCCCAGCCCCGACGTCATAAATAATCACTCGCTAACCAAAAATCTCAGGAAACCCTCCTCTCCCACATCATCCAAACCGAAACCCGCACGCAGCAAGTCGCCGGTGTGCCCATGCTCCCATCATCCCCGGTACCAGCAGTCCACACTACACTCCCCGTAAACATCGTCACGGCAACAATCACAGTCCCCTGCACCACAACTACCCCTATGGGCGCGGGTGCGGCCGCAGCAGCAACGCACATAGTAACAGTCGGCGGCACCGCCGGGCTCGTCTACACCCCGCCCCAAATCTCGGCAGCAGTGGGCGACTTGGTGCACTTCATCTTCATGTCGAACAATCACTCCGTGACCCAATCCACCTTCGCGGCGCCGTGCAACCGCCCAGCGACAGGAATGGACAGCGACCTGAGGCCAAACCCGAACAACACCATCGTGCCAGCGCCGTTCTGGGCATACACGGTGACGACCACGGAGCCGACTTGGTGGTACTGCAAGCAGCGGACGGGGAATCACTGCGGGAAGGGAATGGTCTTTGCTATTAATCCTACCGCCGAGAAGAGTTTCCGGATGTTCCTTGATACGGCCATTAGGATCAATGGGACTGTTTCTGTTCCTGCCGCAGCGGGAACAGCGACGGCTGCGCTAACGCCGCTCCCATCCGTGGCAGCAGGCACCGGAAGCGGAAGCGGCGACTGTAAATGCCAATGCTTCTGTCCAACCACAGCATATAAGCGACCAGCGCAAATAACCGCAGACCCACTCTCGGTACATACAACAATGCAAATCATCACCACCACCTCCCCTGCACCCCGCGTCGCAGGCACAAACGCCACCACCACCTTACCATCAGCAATATCACCCTCCTCCACTCGTCCACCTTCAATCCCGACCGCCCTTTCCTTAGACACTAGCTCAATCCCGTCCCCCCCTCCTTCCCGAACAATAAATACTTCTGCACCCACTGCCCTCGCCGCGCAAACCCCTTCTCCTCCAAATACTTCTACTACCCCGCCTCCTAGCGTTGTCAGCGGCTACTCCAGCTCTCTGGTCCTCGGCCTCGGTGCCCCAAGGAGCACTAGCTTCTCCCAGATCAGCGTGGATTTTAACACTTATTCGCTCGGGGACTTGAAGAGTGTTTTGAGTCTTTCAATTGCGCCGACGCCGAAGCCTTAGGTCCGCTTGCCCCGAAAGGAGTAAAGTATATAATTGAATTTGTCGAGCGGTTTTTTTATAATTTTTTTATAATTTTTTTATAATTTTTTCATTTCTTGATTGTAATATTAGATGGCGTGGATGGGTTATTCCGATCCCGATCCGATGGAAGTGTGAAAAGAAGCCGTGGAGGCAAAGGAGGAAGTAAAGCAGGTCACGAATTTACCATGTAATATCATACTTGCGCGCAAATTTAGGGGCTGTTTGGCGCGACGTGGTTGGGCTTTCAAACCGTGGTTGCAGACCAAACCATGGTTTGAAACTAACTGGCCTGTTTGGTGGACATTGCTTGCAAACCACGGTTTGCAGAAACTAGGTCTTAACCCTTTGCAATTCACCCCCGAATTGACATTTTTTTCTCTTAAATCAGGTCAAAATATTATACTCATTTTTGACGTGACGTGGTTTCAAACCCATGGTGTGCACATATCTTCCAGCCATGGTTCCACAACCATGGTTTGTAACTGACCGCATTTTCCAACCACGGCGCGCCAAACAGCCTCTAAGTTTTGGTGCTGATCAACGAAAAAACACCAAAATCCAAGGTCCGTTGCACCATAACTTGGTTTACGCGCAAGTAGGAAAGTAATTTAAAGCCAACAAACAAACGAGCAACCACCGTACAGCGCAGTACTCTAACCGTGCCAAGGTTCCTGCTGATTATGTAACAGCGAGCAGTTTCAAAATCTTGCAGCACATCTACGACGTGCCCGACAGCTCAACGTCAGATACAGCTCAACGTCAGATTTTGTAAAACTAGAGAGTTTAAAATACATTCTTTCAACAATGCCTAACTGCTAAATGACCATTCCTTTTCTGCTGCTTAATAGATCGCTTTAGTTCTTGAAAAACAGGTTTCCACTGTCTTTTACGATCACGAATTATGTTCTGTTTCAACTTTTCCAGCTGCCTCTCTGCCTGTTCCACAAGCTTTTGGGTACTGTCTTCCTCTCTTTTCCGTACTATTGCTCGTGCTTCGTGAGCATATATCACACCACCCTTTTGAACCGACCTCCAGCTACGATTCTGGTGGATAGCTCGTGCTTTTTCGGCTGCTTGGGTGTTGCTCAGGTCTGTATAGGCTTGGGCTCCCGCTTGAGCTTGAGCAATACTGCCTTTAAGAAATTGATTTAAATTTCTTTTAAATGTCGGAGAAATGGGATCTTGATTTTGAAGGTAAAGAGCATGTCGTTGCAGTGACTGAACCGTTCGTGGAGTAGAAACCACTTCGGCATGTATGGGAGGGGGTGTTGTAGGGGGGTTGTAGCTGGGGCTGGGGGGGTCGTACTTGGGAAGCTGTGAGAGAACAACATCCGGGTTATAGGGAATTAACCCAGTCTTGCGGAAAGAGGAAATAATAGTAGACTTCTTAAAGGCCTGGTCTCGGATCAACGTGATTGCAGATAGAAACTCAATTTTGTTGAAATCTGAACACCCAGTTCGTGTCGCCCAATCAATAGCTTCAGCATGGTAGTGCTTTAGCAGTTGGAATACAACAACATCTAATGGTTGAAGTAAGTGAGTTGTATGCGGAGGCAAACAAAATGGTATAATCTTCTTCTCGTCACAGTAGGAAATGAATTCCCTAGTACAATGTGATCCATGGCCATCGAGAAGAAGCAGACGATATGCACCAGTACTTCTTGGTGAAGAGAAGCGATTGAAGTGATGAGCCCACTCGAGAGCCAACATGTCATTAGAATAACCCATATCTGAAACTGCCATCAAGACATTGTCCTCCAGGCTCGTTTTCATTGCCCAATCCTCTAAGTGTAACGATCCCGGCAGGATGAGCATTGGTGGAAGAACATAGCCATCTCCACTAATCGTCTCACATGAGGTTACGAGCTCGCGACTAGTTGAACTACCCAAGTATGACTGACAATTAGGATCCAATGTTATGATCCACTGGTTCCTCCCAACACCTATCCGGAATCCCGTCTCGTCGAAGTTATACCGATCTCCAACCTGAATGCCCTTCTCGTCACACAACCTTTGGTATCGTACGAACCAGTCTAGAATATTTTCTGGGTTGTGGGCATTTCTCCTGTCTTTGTCGATCGTTTTTTGTCGTCGGATATGGAACTCTGGATGCCTTTCGAGAAAGCGTTTGCTCCAGTTTTCGCTAACAGTGAGAGAGGAGTCTTCCATCTCACCCGAATGATTTCTTCTTAGGATATCATTTGCACAACCTGTCACCATCGCAAGTCATGCTGATGTTCCAATTGTATCAAGACACTTTAGGTATGCACAGACAGCAAGTTCCTCAGCATCAGTTAGCCTTCTATTGGCTACTGGCCTCTGCAATCTTGTTTGCCGTCCTTTCCATCATGCTCAGAGACAGCCTTCGGGTACACTGAATTCACGGGCAGCAGCGGCAACATTTGGGCTTTCACTTTCCCGCAACCAGCAACAGGCTTCCTCAATCCTAGCTTCTATTTCTGCATACTTTCCCGACATTTCTGGCTTTTTTCCTTGTGAATTGGGTGTTGGAAGGTGGGGTGGTCTTCAGATTCTGACGTTGAGCTGTATCTGACGTTGAGCTGTCGGGCACGTCGTAGACGTGCTGCAAGATTTTGAAACTGCTCGCTGTTACATAATCAGCAGGAACCTTGGCACGGTTATCCGTGAACCTTTCCCTTTTCCTTCCCTTTTCCACCCCAAAAAAGCAGAGCAGAGTCAAGGGTCAAGAATATTTATATCATATCCCGTCAACATTTTTTCATTTTTCCCCCTTCCTTCCTCCCTTCCTTCCTTCCTTCACTCACAACACTGAAATGATATGATAGAAATTGAATTGAACCAAATCAAAGTGACAAAGGAGGGGAGGAAAAAAAGGGGTATAAATGGTAGATAGTAAAGTAAGGAAACTCGCCATTATCTGAACAAAAGGGAATGAATGAATAAATGAACGTGTGTAAAGATGTAGAAAAAAAAAGAGAAAAAAATTTGAAAGCAGCCGAAACAAAGCCGAGACGTGATCATCTTGGACTGCCTGTCTCATATCGTATCGTATCATGTCAAGCGATACTCCGTGTCAGATTTTTGGCGAGAGTGTTTGCCGGGTAGTCGTACTGTTATATTCCCTCGTCCCCACCACCACGTAGGTTTATCGTTCAGGTAGTTAGTCTTCTGGATTTCTCTCCTTCCTCTCCTCCACTAACCGCCGACCATGATATCAAATACTAACTTCTCATCTCTTTCTTGAAGAGGAAAAAAAAAAAAGGAAGAAAGGAGAAGAGGAGGAGGGATAATAATAATAACTAATAGATGATTAAATAGGTGCCTTACATTTCCTCATAAACTTCCACCAGCCAACCTGCTTCTCCTTCTCGACTCTCACACCCTTCCCTTCTCTCTCTTTTTCCTCCTTTTCCTCCTTCTTCTCCTCCTTCTGTTTTCCCTTCTCTTCCTTCTTCCCCTCACACTCTTTCTCCAGCTCCTTGACCTTGACCTCCTCATCCTTCAGGACATCCTTGCTTATGTCCACGCCAGTTGCGATGGCATGAGATCCGGCCTTCTCACTTTTCCCAACGGCCTTCCGCGCTGCGAACTTGCTCTTCTTCTTACTCTTGGTAAGATTTGTGTAGGCTTCTAGGCCAAGGAGGACCGCGTATGATTTGGATATGCTCACGCGGGAGGTATCGACGCCTTCTTCTTTTAGAGAATGGATAAATCTGCGAAAGTTCTAAGTAGGAGGTTAGTGAATATTCCGGAGAGGGGAGGGGGGAAGAAGGGAGGTACGGTTGCTGGAGGACGATAATGACCGGATAATGGTGAGAGACTGTGATACTATCGGTTAGGTATGTAGTAAGTAAACGAGTGATGCAGGGGGATATACCTTCTCAACTGGCCATCTTGGATCTTGATCAGCCCTGCGGCACTGATTCTCCCACCGTGCAAGAAGCTGCTATGCTGGAATGTTCCTGTTTGCTTGATTCCTACGTAAAGCCTGAACGAAGTGTCTGCCACAAAAATCCATGTATTCTTCTTCGTCGTCTTACGGAGTAAACGATTGAGTACAGTTGACGCAGAAACGTGGAAAATCTTGGGCCCATGGTGTTTGGCCATGTTGGGATCCGTATATCTGGCTGCAGCTGTACTCTGATCGGAGCCAGAGGAGGAGGAAGATGAAGATGACGAGGATGAAGAAGAACTAGAAATGGTGCTTGAATCCGGGTGAATGTCCTTGGTGGGTTCCTCAGAGGCTTCCGGGCTATCTATAGGTACGATACCTAAAAGAAATGTTAATAGAGGTTAAATATATGAATAGGGATACTGTACCATGGGGTGTGTCTTTGTATTTGGTACTAGTATCTATTCTTTTCCCAGTTTTGGCCCAACATAACCTTCCTTGACTATCGATTTTGACGAGATATGCTTGCCGTTCTTCCCTCGATAGATATCTTACACATTCCTTGTCCAGTTGTTCACGGGGGCAAACACCAAGATCGACGTTCTTGCCCTCGCCATGATCGAGCCTATCTTGTTAGTATTAATCGCTACTGACGGTTGAAATAGGGGTATCTGCTATACCAGTAGAAGAAATTTTCTTTGGTGTCTTGTTCTTGCCAGTAAGAATGGTATGCTCTCAAATTTGAACCATAACGGTGCTAGAGTAATTTAGTATACTGTTTGCGTATGCTTGTTTGCTAGTGTTACCTTAACTATTGATTGTTAGCAAGGATCAAGGGGAGAGTGGAGGCAGATATTTCTTACGATCAACCATCTCCAGAAAATATCTTTAGAATGTCAGTGATATTTCATGAATATGGATTTCCCAGGGAGTGCATACAGCATGTCCATAGCTTTGGAATATTCGATCCTCTCCAAATGTTTCTGTCTCTTTTTCTCTTTCTTTTCCACGGCCTTTCTTCTCTTCGTATCCTCAGAGTCTCTGCTACTAATGCAGTCATAGCCATTACTGATCTCAGAAACGGTATCGTCGGGATCATCATGTTGTGCCTAAATCAACCAATAAGTCTCACCTTCACTAAGCAGATAATTGACCGTCTCGTACCCGTCTAGCAAACAGAACGGCTTTTTCCCACATCTCCATTGATCCCGCAACCCTTCTCCCATTATTCGGCACCGCATTCTCTTTTTCCTTCTCCTCTCGTTGTTTAATCAATTCAGCCCTACTTTCCTGGGAAATAGGTAAAGTAGCTTGTCGGTACTCAGCTTCTTCTAAAGCCTACTTAAACACTTATTAGCCATTCAAAAAAAAAAAAAAAAAAAGCACAATAGATGAAACATATTACATCGTTCCAACGCTGCATAGGTGTTAATCCGTGGCCTTTTAGCTGGCGTCTTTCGCGGTGGCCTCTGTAGTGCCGCTAGGAGGTAATGTGGAGTCAGCGAATTGATCATTCACTCGGTAGCACCGTATGCGATTGCTATTTCATGTATGATTTTTTTGATATTTAAACCGCATGAATCGGTTACTTGGAGAAATTATGGAGAGATAAAGAGAAGATGCTTACTTGGATTTCAACGGCCGCCTTCGCCATTTCCTCTGGACTTCTCTCAGTCGAGACTGGGGCTGAAGGTGGAGAAGTTTGTTCTGGTTCTGAGGCCATTGTATGGTGCGGGCGTACGACGGCAAGGTATTATATGCTTGCTATATGGCAGCACAGTTGTAAACGTAGTAAAAGCTCAGTATTACTGGACAGAGTAAGTTGCCGGTTGTACTCGTAGGAGTTGAAGTCTTGAAAGTCTTGTCAAAGTGAAGGGTTTGGTTGCGGATGGCGGCAAGAAGGAAGTGTAGAAGCTGAAGTCGATAAGAGGTGAGAGTAATTGCTTCTTTGTACCAGTATTTCTTATTTATGATACTGCAAGGGGGGGTCCGGAATCAGAAGCGAAATTAGAATTGGAGAGAACACAGCTGATGTCAGACTTGATGTCGGAAGAAACTTCTTATTGGGCATTAACTGCAGTTACAAGGTACTGGGCATGGAGATTTCATATTTCCTTTGCGTCATGAACCGTGTTATCCGGGAATTGGCATTTAGACTTACACTTTAAAAAAAACTCCTTACTAATTCTGGATTAGGCATCTTAATGCTTAGCAGTTAATTTTATCTTAGGAAATAACGATTCCATTATGGTAAGTTATTATCTTGGCATTATGTTAATTACCTAATACAATAGAAATCTTCCAAATTAGGCCATGTGCCACACTTTCTTCCTCATATTGCCAAGCTATCTGCTCACCGCCACACATCTGGCAACTGGTTGAAACGAAACCAAAACCGGATTTGAACTGGCCCGCGAGTCTCGTGACCCCCTATTGACCAATCGAGCCACATCGGAGCCCGTTACCGCGCCCGCCTCCCTCTTGCTCCGTTTCCTTCATCCTATCCTTCTTCGCAGCCTCGCTGTATCGATAGTCTAAACCGTTCTTCCATCTCTCTTCATCCTCCCTCAAAAACCACGTTTTTCTAACACCACCCATCTCGCTTCCCATCATCTTTTTGATCGATAAGTACCCAACGGATACGATTACTGCAGCCGAGATATGAGTCGGGGTGGTAAACTCGCACCAGAAGTCCAGAGAGCTCTGTTCGTCAAGAATCTGAGGTACGATAAAAAAAAAATATTTCTCTCACTTATCATCCCGGTCATCCGCTCACCGTCATTTGTTTTAGTTACAACGTATCGTCCGAGGAGCTCTTCGATCTCTTTGGCAAGTTTGGGCCAATCCGGTAAATAACAACCCTTATCCTATCCCAACCGCTGACTGAGTTGTCTGAGTCTGACATGAAAAACCGCGTAATAGTCAAATTCGTCAAGGTATCGCAAACAACACCAAAGGTACTGCATTCGTCGTATATGAAGACGTGATGGATGCGAAGACGGCTTGCGATAAGCTGAATGGTTTCAACTTTCAGAATCGCTACCTCGTTGGTTTGTTGTCCCCTACTCCATGTCGTTTGCCCCCTTACCCTTGGCGGCGCTGTGCTGATAAGGATGGATGGAACGATATAGTATTGTATCACCAACCGGAGAAAATGGCGCGTTCAGAAAACGACCTCGCAAAGCGCCAGGAGAGCTTAGAAAAGCTCAAAAGACAACACGGTATCGATTGATTATCCCAGGATCACCCCCGCAAACCGGAGGAAAAAAGGAAGAAGAGCCCATTCGTCAAGTTTGTGGAATTTTTCCGGGATTCTTCTGCTTGGTCTTTGTCCGGGGGTATTCGGGTCTTAGGGTAGTGGCAGTGCTATGATATTGAAAGTGGTTGATTCGCGCTTGGCTCTCTGGGAAGGGTTGGAGGCGTTCTAAAGTTATTGTTTAACCGGATTTTTCTGCTTTGTGCTTGCTATTCTTATTCTTTTTTTTTTTTGATTTTTATGATTCTTATGATTCTCTTCTCTTCTCGCTATTATTATCATTACGTTACGTTTTGCTTGTACTCGAGTATTCCCCTTCCTTCCTCTTTGTGGGTGGTGTGATGTACCAACCAATCAGTCCTTGTCGAATGTTTGGGATCGCAACGCAGTACCAGTATGCAGATGTTTTTTTTTTTCACAGGACACCTTTACGTACAGTATTGTACTGTACTTACCGCACGGCGGCGTATGCTTCTTTGTCCGTCTGTCCGTCCGATCTCTCGAGACCGGACAAGCCAAAAAAACGGTGAAAGTAGCTCATCAATTGCATCAATTTTATTGGCTACCCTTTTTTCCTTTTTCTTCACCTCCTTCCTTCATTCCTTCTCCCTTTCTTCCATGCTCATCGGAGATTTTATTATCCCGTCCGTCCATCAATCAATTCACCCCACAATCTGAACTGAACAAAAAAATAAATAAATACCAGTCAAATATATCATTATAAGTTATATTATATTCCTCCATCCATTCAACAAATGAAAATATAAGAAACAAAAAACAAAAAAAAGGAATAAACTGCCAGATAGACAAACGTTTTTTTTTCCACCACATGCATTCTCCCTAGCCAACCATTACCCATCAACTTGACCCATCCTTTCTTTTTTTTTTTTTTTTTTTTTCCTTCCGTGCTTTTCGAATTCATCCTTTCCACACAGCAAATCACAAAAACAAAAAAACAAAAACAAAAGAGATATATCTGCCGTCAGGCCGACCAAACCAAACACCCCCATCCATACTATACCATCCCATGCCATCCCATTCCATAACGCCATCCATCGGATCACTCATTTTTTTTTTCACATCCCTCCCATTCCTTCATCCATTAATTCATCCCCTGCACACAAAAATGTCAGCACTACATTACAAAAAAGCAAGAAAAGGAAAAGGGGGAAAAAAAAAAACGTACCTGCATACCCAAACGCCCTTTTTTTTTTTTCAATAATACTAATACACGCATCCACATAACGTTGGACCTAAGATATGAGTGGTCATGGTTCATCACTCACGCTGACGTCGGGAAGCTGGATGGTTGTGGATCCGAGGCGGGAGATGAGGGTGGTGGTGGAGGTGGTAATGGAGATTCTTTGATGAAGCGGGTGATTTTGAGGGTGAGGGTTGGTTTTGATGTCATTTTTTTGGGTTTTGGAGGAAGTGTGGTGGTGGTGAGGTTTGGGGGGGAGTGATGTTTTGTGAAGAGGTGGATGGATGGATGGATGGGTGGAGAGCAAGAAGGAGAAGAAGGAAAGGGTGGAGGTGAAGATGGGGGGGTTATATACTGGGGAGAGATGGGTATTCATCTATCTGTATATCTACTCTTCCTTCCATTCAGCGGGAATGGCTGGCTGGATGGATGGTTGATGGATGGTTGATGGATGGATGGGTTGGTTAGTTGGTTCGCGTATCTGGTCTACACTACCGACGAACAGGAAGTGGCCGCGTTGGCGGGCGGTGAGTGAGTGAGAATGAGTGAGGGAGGTTTTTCGGACATTTGGAAGTTGCTATTTTGGATCGGAGATGGACTGGATGGACCGGGATGGGTGGATGGATGAATGGATGGGCAAGGGAAGGGAAGGGAGGGAATATCGGATGGAAGTTAGTGGTAGGAAGTTGGTTCGCCTGGTGGTGGTGGTTTGCTTTGCTATTGCTATGCTATACTAGGAATGGTAAGGCAATGAGTGAATGGGTAATTGTTAACAGTTCATCAATGTTACTGTATGTAGGTATGTATGTACAGTATGTATGTAGTATGTACGCCAGTGTGTGTGAGATGCCGATGGATTGATTGATTGATTGATTGATTGATTGATTGATGGATGGATTGACGGGCGGACCTGGGGCGAAGGAGAAGTGAGTATTGTACCATAGCAGGTAGGGTATGTGTGTGTGTCCATCGAGATGGGCGAGGGAGGGGAGTAAGTTGGGATGGGGATAATTTGGATGTATGATATGTAGTCTATCGTAGTTTACGAATGCCGCATCGTACGTATCGTGCTTTTGCTTGCTCTGTTGCTCTGCTTGCTTTGGTTGCGTATAGTAGCTATAGGCAAAAGTACCATAGCTAAGCTAACCAGCTAAGTTAGTAGCTAGCTGGTACCATAACTGCACTGTACGCGAACAGGGCTATGACTGTGGCGTGGTAATATAGAACTCGCTGGTCAGTTTGAGATGGATTGATTGACATTGACGCAAAGGCAAAGGTAAGAAAAAGGAAAGTAAAAAAAAAAAAAGCAAAGTAGAAAAAAAAACTAATCGAAAAACCCGACGAATTGGTAACGAACGATAATTTTCCTTCCTTCCTTACAGTAGTGTACTTTTTTTTTCTCTTCTTCTCCCTGGTGTGCACTTTTTTTTGACCCACAGCTTTTTTTTGTACCTACAGTGCTTGGGGGGGGTAAAGGGAAGGGAAGGGAAAAGGCAACGTTGCGGTAGAAAAAACTCATGTATATGAGGCGAAGGGTGGAGGGGGGGTGCCGGGGAAGATGATAAGTGGAGCCGCGTGGAAATCTGGGGAAAAATGAGATATCCAGGTACATATTATGGGGAGTGGTGGGAAGAGTTTTCTAGAATTCCTTCTAATGGGTAAATGTTTGTGGTAGTTTGCGGTAATGTAGGTAATATCGTGTGAGTTGGAAACTGGACGGACGGGGGGAGGGTTTATCGTATATTCAGGTTGGTGATAGTGTGTGCTTGAGTCGATGGAGTTAAGTTAGCACAAGTACCATGGGTGGTAATAGGAGGAGGGGAAAGAGGAAGGCTAGGAAGGTTACGGTATCATTCCGTGATAAGTAATTTGTATCCAGTTAAAACTAAGAGATTAGAACGCCGGATATGGTACATTTGTACAGTTGGCGGAGGAGTAACATCCAGGTTCTTTTTTTTTTTTTTTTTTTTTCCTTTCTAGAGTAGCTGGAGCGGACTCTGCTTACAGTAGTGCTTCCTGATGCTGCTAAATCTTTCCGATGAATGAATGAACCGGCGATGACTGGTGATGATGGGGATCGCGCTGCGATTGCGGGTTTCGTCCAAGGTTGTTGTCGTTCATCTTACCTCTCTCTGTCTCTCTGCTCTTCCCCCTTCGCCCTTTCCTGTAGGAGAGCGTTTCGACGTGCTTCAGAAACGGATGACAGACGATCAGACCCTGGCTTGTCAACCAAAGATCGTATTGGGATTGGGGTGCCAGTTTCAGCAGCGCAAACCCCCCCCCCCCGGTCATCCCGAAGCCCTACATACATGAGCGAAAACCAGCATCGGTACTTTGTGGTACATACACTTGTACATCACATAAGTAATGTACTCTCTAGTACTTTTAAAAATACGAGGGTATTTTTTTGGCCAAACATCGAGTTGGGCATCACAGGCATCTGGGCCTTGGGTTGCCTTCGACCAGCAAAAGCATGAAAAAAAAAATCACATCAATGGTCCACCTATTATCCGTCCGCCCATCCATCCATCCCATCATTAGGCACTCCACCCAAGTGGCTCAGCTATATTCGGCGGCCGCGTTTCTCATTCACCATCCTCATATCCACCCATTGCTACTGCCGCTCATGCTGATGCTGCTTGCTGCTTGTTGCTGTGGTCTACAAAGCAGGGAGGGAGGAAAAAAAATACTTGGGCTGTACAGTATGTATTGCAGCTGTGGTCTTGATGATGTGCGCTGTCAAGGTTGCATCACCGGATGGGACGCACTTGCGTCTTGCGTCCTGCGTACCACGCAAGTCAAGTCAGATTTCCCTGACAGACATACATGGCTGGTGACCAGAAACCCGACAGGCAGTATCGGTATAGTGCAGTTATTTTGATGCGCGGTAACGTAGGTTTCCGCCTTCCTGTGATTGTCGACGGCGGTTCCAGTGGTATTGAGGCCTGGGGGGTTGAGTTTTGAGGGCTGGGGGGAGAAGCAGGAGGATTTAGGAAAGAAGAAATTTTATTATTTGGAAAAAAAAAAAAGAAAAAAAAAAAGAGATAGATAGAAGACAACCCCGGAAGCCGAAAGGATCGAATATAAATGTATATGATATTGCATTATAGTGCGCAGTCAGAAATTTTCTGTAAATACCGGATTAGACAGAATTATGACTGCCATAGTGAGATAGCCAGTTAACTCGATTTGAAAATATGGGGCTAGAGATACCTATCAAGTTAGCCCTCTGTTGACTACCTACAATACGGTCTGCCTTCAACCGTCTCGTCGTCTTTCTTTCTTTCTTTCCACATCCTTAAGGTGTATAGAGGAAAGAGAGACCCACATCATAGATATTATGTTGGCTTCGTGTCGTTCTATCTTCTTGTCTCTCCTTTTCTTTTTTTTTTTTCTCTTCTGCCTTCATCTTCTCTTGTCCATTCCTTTAGTTAGATTTTCTTTTTCTAATGTTTCCCTCCTTGTTACCATTCTGAGCTTTCCATGTCTCATCCCTCCAAGTAATGGAAATAGCCCGTCATTATCAATTTCCACCCCACCTCGTCTGCCTCCACTTCAACCCCACGAATGCCTGGAGTCCACAAGCTAACAATCCCACACTGCCGAGAAATGGCCCCTAACCGGCATTCCCGCTCCCACTTCCATTACAAATATTTGCGTCCGCTGGTCTGCAATTTAGTGTTATCAAGGGTTGTTGCATGCCAGCGACTGGCTTCTAGTAGGGTAGAACCATTTCCAAGGCGAACAAAAAAGTACTCATAGGGTACAGTAGTAAGGTGCCATACGTTTTGGAAAGGGCAAAACAGGTGGCTCTGTAGCCCTGGGCGCTCTCGAGAGGCACAAATAATGATTCCTCCTAAGTCGATTAGCAAACTGATATCCAAATAATTTTCCCATTCAACCTTGGCACTCTGACTGATTTTCTTTTTCGTTTTTTCTTTCCCTTTTTTTTTTTTTTTTTCCTCCCATTCCTCGTTGGTAATTTTCGGGTTGCATATCGCCCAGATTAGAATCCCGTGAGTATAGTCCGACCCCTCCAAACAAAAAGGTTACCCCTCCAAGCGTTACGACCAACAAACCCCTCCTCAGAATTCTTGTCAGTCCACGACTCTAACCTCCTCTCAACCAACAGCAACTTCCTGCCTCTCTCTCATCCTTTCTATTCGTAAGCCACTTTTCTCCCCTTTCCCCATCACCTGTTCTTCCATTCCCCAACAAAACCAAAATAAAACACCACTCATTACTTACGAGTGTCCCTCATCTCCAGGTTTCTTCCGTGGAATTTACCAGAGCTCCTCTTATTCGCAAAGCTCCCCAAACCTGCGTAATTAAAGATGTATCTCAGTGCATCTCGCAAGCCGCCTAGCCGCAAAGGTTCGTCTACTCCTCATAGATTTCCATGTTGCAAATTGAGTCCCGGGCTTGCTTATCTAGCTCACAGTTGAGGTGTTTTTTGTTTATTTTTTTGAGTGAAATGTTGACGGGGATGGTCTTTGGCTAGGTTCCATGCACGATGTACCGAATGATCTCATGAAGCATATTCATGAGCTTGAGGAGATGTTCACCATCGATACCCCAAAGCTCCATGATATTGTATCCGTGTTCCAAGAGGAGCTCGTCAAGGGTAGGTGCCTTTCACGTGTTGTTGGCATGGGGTGGTGTTAGCTAGTTTGCTAACAAAAGCTTTTCTGTTTGTCGGTGTAGGGTTATCCGTGGCAGGCGGCACAATTGTATGTTTTATCTGCACCTGCGTTCCGATCCATCGCTTTGCGTTTTGAACATCCAATGAGATGCTAATGTGTTACTGTCCGTTCATAGCCCATGAACCCGACTTGGGTGATTGGATATCCCTCCGGTGATGAGACGGGAACTTACCTCGCTCTTGACGTGGGCGGAACAAATCTTCGTGTTTGCGAAGTTGAGCTTCCTGACGAGAAGGGCCAGTATGACATTTATCAGTCCAAATATCGCCTTCCAGAGGAGATTAAATGTGGCACCGGTGATCAACTCTTTGATTACATTGCCGAGTGTGTCAAGCAGTTCTTGATCGCCAATCACGAGGGCCAAGATCTCAAAGATTTGAAGGAGCTACATCTTGGTTTTACCTTCTCATACCCATGCGAGCAGAACGCTATTGATCATGGTATCCTGCAGCGTTGGACTAAAGGGTTTGACATTGAAGGTGTTGAAGGCCATGATGTTGTTCCTATGTTTGAAGCTGCTCTTGAGAGGAAGGTAGGGATTAACTCAATAATTAATTGCCTATTTGATGCTGATTATGATAACACAGGGTGTCCCTATCAAAATTACTGCTTTGGTTAACGATACCACTGGAACTCTTATCGCTTCCGCTTATACCGACAACACGACCAGAATTGGTTGCATCTTCGGTACTGGTTGCAATGCTGCCTATATGGAGACTATTGGCTGTATTCCTAAACTTGCTCATATGAATCTCGATCCCGATCTTGAGATTGCTATTAACTGTGAATGGGGGGCGTTCGACAACGAGCATCGCGTCCTTCCTCGTACTTTATATGACAAGCATATCGATGAACATTCTCCCCGCCCAGGACAGCAAACATTTGAGAAGATGGTTGCGGGTCTTTACTTGGGAGAAATCTTCCGTTTGGTTCTTGTCGATCTTCATTCCAACCCTGATGTTAAGATCTTCGAAAAGCAAGACATTAGCGCTCTTCAGATTGAGTACTCTTTGGACTCGTCCTTCTTGGCTGAGATTGAGAGGTATGTTATTAAACAGCATGTTTGATGTACTTGGTCTTACAATTATTAGTGATCCTTGGGAGAATTTGATGGATACCCATGCTCTTTTCGAGAAGAAGTTAAAGATTGAGACTACCGAGCCTGAGCGTAAACTCATCCGTCGCCTTGCTGAGCTTATCGGAACCCGTGCCGCTCGTCTTTCTGCCTGTGGTGTTGCAGCTATTTGCAAGATGAAGAACATTGAATCTTGCCATGTTGGTGCGGATGGCTCTGTATTCAACAAGTACCCCAACTTCCAGGAACGTGGGGCCAAGGCTCTTCGCGAAATCTTCGGTTGGGGGAAGATAGTTAGGAGGGATCCCATTCAGATTGTTCCCTCGGAGGATGGAAGTGGTGTCGGTGCCGCTTTGATCGCAGCACTCACCATGAAGCGTATTAGGAAGGGTATTCATGCTGGCGTCAACGTCAAGCGCAAGAACTCATTGATTCCTCCAATCCCGTAAAATGGGTATTATTATTGTTACAATGTCCTATAGTTTTGTTCCCATTTACTCTACTTTAGGTCACTAGATGTTTTAATACCAAACTCTTCGCTTGCTTGTTTGTCACGTCACTTGAAATGATATGATATAGCCATATTATTCCCTTTTTTCCACTTTTCCCATTCACTTCAGTTATATATCCATGTGAAGATTCTGCTTTTCTCTTCCCTTCCAGTTTTTCCTTTTCCTTTGCTTGCTTTAGCTGGACAACGCTACAGAGTTACCTTAGTAGTGAGTGCTTGGGAACTTTTTTCATTCCTCGTAAGGTCTTTTCATCCGTGATTAAATTGATACTGTATTCCCGTCAAATCCATGAAAGTTCGGATGTGCAACTTTTTTCCTCCCTTTTGCTTTTGCATTAAGTTATCTTTTCCATTTTTTTTTTCTTTCTCCTTCCCATTTACCACCGCTAGAATGGCCAACCAAGACCCTCACAAGAACAAAATAAAAATAAAAAAATTTCACCGTCATACCGTACGGTAATTTGTTTTACGTACAGTACAGTATGTCATACATCCACCCCTCGATAGCGTCGCCCAGAGTAATCCATGGAAAATGCATGTCTAGGAATTAAGCTCATGCATGTGGACGTTTCAAAGTGGGGGGTTCTGTTTCTCTCCTGCAGGATGGGGTGTTTATTTGTTTGCTTTATTTATAATGTTTATTTGTTTGGCCGCCTTATTACCTTATTGTACACTTTTGGTGCTTGTCTTGTTTTGTCGTTTGACAGGTGTAAAACATAGAGTGCTGGAGTTTCGGTTGCACGACTGAAGCATCTGACTAAGCTAAACTAACTTGACTGCACCGTCATCCATCCAGCGTGCATCATATCATGTCGGCAAGTTGGTATCTTGTAGAATATTCGTCATATGCAGGCACGGGTTCGTAAAAAAACATGGAATAAAAAACTTTCACGATAAAAATGAAATCAGGTTTGCCTGTGTGAAAGAAAGAAAAAAGAAAGAAAAAAGAACACAAGAACACAAGAAATGTAGAAGGAAGAGGGGAAGAAAAAAAAAAGCAAGCTCGTAGATTACTCTATGATATAACAGAAGGGGGGGTCCCAACCCAGCCCATCAAATAAGCCCTTCATGATACGTCCTATTCCCCCAAGCATCCGTACCGGTATGGCCCAATATCGCATTCGCCGTGTGCTGCTGGATCTGCATGGAAAGCTGCATGGCAGCCAACTGCTCATCAGATAGCCTTCAATGCCGCTTCCATCCCCCGCTGCTGGGCTTGTATGGAAAGCTGCATGGCAGCCATCCGTTGATCGTGCATCTGCTGCTGCTGGAGCTGCGTGGCCAGGATGTGCTCCCTCAGGTCTTCCTCCTCACGCTCGCGTTTTAGGCGGGCAAAGAGAGCCCGCAAGCGTCCCCCAAATTCCTCCGCGACCGCCGTCACCTTGACGACAAAGGCCGGGTCTGGCTCCGCCGGGAACATCCCCCACGGCACTTCTTCGAATGCACGTCCGCGGTCATCGAATATT
The DNA here is from genome assembly GCA_003788595.2 of Choiromyces venosus 120613-1. Classification (NCBI taxonomy): domain Eukaryota; kingdom Fungi; phylum Ascomycota; class Pezizomycetes; order Pezizales; family Tuberaceae; genus Choiromyces; species Choiromyces venosus. The sequence goes on from ML120432.1 coordinate 419,416, forward strand.
GCCCAACGCACCAGTTGTCCGAAGACTGAGTGCATACGTCCTGGGTCTTCGAGTATCTCGCAGACTAGGAGCTGTCTAAACCCGCGATGGCTAAGCACTGGCATACCATCCATCACCATCGGCAAGCCGCCTGGAGTGGCGGAGGCACGCGTGATGAGTGAGTACTCAATCCCCAGCTGATCATAAAAATGGGCAATCTCAGGATCTATATTATCGAGACTAGACCCTAGCCCATTCATCACACTAATACATACACCAAATACGTTCCCTTCCGGCGGCATCCCCATAAGTTCGTAGAAATTCGCGACATGGCCGGGGTTCAGTAGGTGCTGGTTTGCAGTGGGGTAGGTTTTGTTCAAGTATGCGAAGACTGCATCGGAGATGTCTGTTAGGCGCTTTGTTGGGGTGTTGTTGCTCGATAGTAGTTTGCCTGTGGTGGAGAGGATGCGGGTCGATAGTGGTGGGGGCAGCTGGCGGGGGTTAATCTCCTCATTGTTGCTGCTACTATTCGAGCGGGGAGGTAGCGGGGGTGGAGGCGCCGGAGGCACGTGGTAGGGGTCTTGGGAGATGCTAGTGGGTGGGTAGAGGACTAGGGTTTCGTGCTGAACCTCATGAGAGTCTGAGAAGCGGCCGAGTGTGTGGCAACTGGTGCAAAGGTCGTAGTTTGCGCAGACTCGGCAGATGATGCGGGTTCCAGTGAGGGGTATTTGGGCCGAGCAAGCGTTGCAGGTCAGGCTAGTAATCATTTTCTTCGTTTCCGTATTCTGCTAATGTGCAGGTTATCAGGGTAGGGGGAAAGTAGGGAGAGGACGGGGGGTAGTGAAGAAGAACTCGAATAAACGGACCTTGTGCTAGGACATTGGAGTTGCCTCTCTTAGTAAGGTCTGGTGTTTTCTTCTTTTTTATTGGTCTCGGAAAGCTAGTTTTTTGATGTGTTTTTCGCCCCTTTTCTAGAGTAGGAAATTTTGGACTACCTAGACACAGAGTCTGTTTATTCGAGTTCTTACAGTAAACTAACTTAACTGCACCGTCACCCATCCAGCGTGCATCACACCATGTCGGGTGTCTGTAAAAATCGGAAACTAAGGGCAGGGACTGTAGGTATCGGGAGATAGGGTTGTCTGGAAAGCCTGACCTAGTTTCAGGACATCTGAAAGCCGGGTGTTGCACTGAGTGATATGCTGTGAGGGTTAGGAAAAGGGAGTAACGGACAACAAATGAAGACTTGAAAGGGTAAATATATATACTTAGATAGCCTTTAATAATACACAGACATAAAAGTAGGAAATAAAAAATACTGATGCCAATACAATAAAATAGCCAATAAATGAATGTACTACCATAAGATCTCAAATAATTGGACCTGGCACTAAGAGGTTAAGGGCGCGTCTGGTTGCCACATTAAACCTTCGTTTTGACTGATTATAGAGGTTTGCAGCAAAACTCTATTTTGCTTTGGAGTGGTATGTCTGGTTGACATCAAAACTCGATAATGAAGATGTAATAATGATGTCAAAATGAAGGTTTTGGAAATACTGATCTGACCAAAATTTTCCAAACCTACATAATTGTATGGCCCTAACCCAACCATTAGCTCAATATAAGTCCAAAGACAATCTCAGTACCATCATACCACAAATCCTTTAATACCTCTTATCTTTAATACCTTCCATGAATCCATCAACGAATCTTTTCTTGGTAGCCCATTTGTGCCAGCTTGGACCAATTGTTGGAGCCTATGACTGTCTTTATTTTGATAAGAAACTATGTCGAACAAGTCCATTAAGCTGGGATACCTACATAACAGAACTTCTGACTTTGAATGAGTGATGTATTCTCAAGGTTCTTCAGATGCCAAAAACAATATTTTGTAAGCTATGTGATTGGATGAGAAGTAATGGGGGATTAAAGGCAGCAAAAAAAGTTAGTGTTGAGGAACAAGTAGCTCTTTTTCTGGCTGTTGTTAGTCATGATAGTAGAAGTTGTGATGTGTAAGAAAGGTTTCAAATTAGTGGTTTTACTGCTATGAAGTAAGTGTATAATCAATTATAATGTATATGTAAATATTAATTAAAAATAAAAACAAATTAGATACTTTACTCAAGTACTTGAGAGATTAGTTAAACTTTCAAGAGAAAATATCCAACTACCTGATCCAAATATTATCACACCTGAAATTCATGAAAAGTAGAGTATTCTATACCCATATTTTAGAGATGCAATTGGTGCTGAAGATGGAACACATATTCCAGCAAAGGTTTGAGCTGAGGATATACTATACTTTCAAAACTGTAAAGGTAAAATCAGTCAAAATGTACTTGGTATCTGTACCTTTAGACTTTATTTTTCTTGTATTGTTCCTGGCTGGGAGGGATTAGTACATGATGGACAGGTACTTTAGTAGTCTATCCAAAATGGCCTTCAAGTTCCAGATGGGAAATACTTTCTCATAGATGCAGGCTATCTCTTGAAAAAAGGATTCTTAACATCATATTGTAGTATTAGATACCATTTACATGAACAGTCTATCACAAGGTTATGGTTAGTTAATCTTTTATTATTATTTTTTTTAAAAACTATATACATAATTGTGAGTAGTTTACAAATACTAATTTATTTAATATATATACTGGTTACTCTTTGGAAGATAAAAGACCTAGAAATAAAGAGGAACTCTTTAACCTACACCATGCTCAAGCATGCAATTGTATTGAGAGAACATTTGAGGTTTTCAAAAAATGGTTCCCAATTCTTCATTCACCAAATGAGTATCCATATGACACTCAGGTAAAATTAATCTTAGCACTCAGTACTTTGCATAATTTTATTATGAGTAGAAATGGAAGGAAAGAGAGTGAATGGGGGGAGCATTTAGGGGAAGGGGAAGAGGCTGAAGATTTACAAGAAATACAAAGTAGATGGATATCTGATGATGGAGAAGAGAGAAATTATGTAGTTGATACTACAAAGGATGATGCTGGAATGAAAGATTTTCATGATAAATTAGCAGAAAGAATGTGGATAGATTATGTGAATTATATTAGTTAAAAAAATAGTTTGATTTTAGGAATTAACTACACTATATCTGATATAGAGCATCCACAAGCCACATATCTTGTGCATTCCCATCTCATAGTGCAATAAAAATAGATACCTTCACTTCATTTTCCAACAGCTGAAATGCTTTTACCAAATCCTTTGTTGAAAGTACAGATCCATACTTGTCTTGCAATTTCTCAATTGCAAGTTTAGTCTTTGAGTGCTGAATAGACTGTGCTGTAGTACCAATGTGATTGAGTTCTTGAGCAATTACTTATCCTGCTAATGGTCGATCTCGTCAAACCACCGTTTGTGATTTTTCACCCTGTTTCTTTCTATCACCATCATCCTCATCCTCTTCCTCCCCTCTATTCTCTCTAGTACTTTTCTTTTATCTTTTTTCTCTCTCTTTTTCTCCTTCTCTTGTCTTTCTTTTCCCAATACTTTCCTTACTCTTCAATATTTGACTCCCTAATACCTCTGACTTTACCTCTATTTTACCTCCTCATCCTCCTATACTTGAGTCCTTGTCAAAACCTTCTCCCCCCCCTCCTCCACCCAGTATCATTATCCCTTCCTCTCCCCTAAGTCCCCCATCTGAGTCTTCCAATATATGCTCCTCCCTTTCTATTACTCCTTCTCCTACTATCATAAATCCATCATGTATACTCTGTGGTGTCCCCTCTAGGCTACTTGTACTCCTTTTTCTCCTTCCTAGATATCTACCTAAATCTTCTTTCATTTCAGCCATAATCTTTTTGTAAGCTGTATCACTGCCAGTAGATCTCGAACTTTGGGTTCCTACTGTACTCAATAATACAAGGCTTAATGCAATCACATACTCTCCAGTGGCTGATTGATTTGCACAGAGTTGATCCAAAACTGCAAAGTATACAAGACTACGATATCAGAACTTTTCTGCCTTAGGATGTGCTTTAATATATATATCTCATATCCTATCTGGAGTAGTTGGTACAGCCTTTTCATCATTTCATCTAAGTCCTGAATTATTTTGAATAGTTGTAAATATGTTGTAATCTTTCTTCAACTATATATATTCAAAGTAATTAGCTTATACCTATCTATAGTCAGTTGTCAGAAGTGTTCATGATCTAAGACCTGTTTAATTGTGATTGCAACATACTAGGACTGTGTGGTGCAGTAGTGGTGTTACATTGTCAATGAGTGAAAGAATGAACAAGTGAACAAGTGAACAAGTAAAAGAATAAGCAAGTGAGTGAGTGAGTGAGCCAACCAACCAACTAACCAGTAATGATAAATTAAATTGTAGAAATAGGAAATAAAGAACATTAATACCATCTAATACTTTGTATAACCTCCCCTTGCTTCTAAAACTGTAGCTACCCTATTAGGTATTGATTTCCACAACTTCTCAAAAAACTCCTCAGGAATTGTCTTCCAAATTAATGGTAATACATATACTAGCCTCTTCTTAATAGCCTCCTTTCCTCCTGGGTATCACCAATCCTAGGATACTGCTGGTACAATCACTTTTTAACCTTAACTCATGCATACTCAATAGGATTTAAATCAGGGGAATAAGGGGGATGTCCCTCAACTTCAATATAGTTTTTCTCCAACCAATTCATAACATTGTAAGCCTTGTGAACAGGAGAATCATCTTACTGAAAAAGGATATCTTGCATACCAAAAGAGATCATTTGATGAATAACAAGAAAAAGATACCTTCTCAAGAGCCTAACATACTTGGTCTTATTGATATTTTTTGTAATAGGAACCAAAGGGCCTTTTCTCTTACCCCAAAAGCACCCCCAAACTATAAGAGAAATTCTCTTATTTTTCTCATTTGGATGAACACAATCAGCTAACCACTTCTCTCCAAGTTCTCTAAAAGCTCATTGTTGCCTTGGATCCTTAGATTTCTCCACATTGCACTCATCACTCCAAATAACTCCTTCAAAATCCTCAACTGTCTAATCTTTATGAATTGTAGCCCACTTCAATCTCTTAGCAACATGCTCAGGCTTGAGCTTGGGTCTTGATTTGGCTAGCCATTTCTTGATATTGGCCTCTCTGAGTACTCTATCCACTATTTTATTTGCAGTTTATTAGTCAATCATATCCTATCACTCAGGGTAGTACTGTGGGGAAGGAAAATGGTCTGCAAGGTTTTAGCTAGAAATCGTGTTTTGTTTTAATCAGATAGGCTAGTTATTATGAGGGTCAGGGTTTGGACATGTAGTGGAAGAGGGGAAATGTTTGTTTGCTAGTTAGCTCGATTGATGGCTTGGCAAGGGAATTAGTAGTTAGGCGAGGCAAGCATCAGGAGGGAACGAAGAAAAAACAAGAAAAAGGGGGAAAAATGACGAGGAAAAGAAGAACGGACAACGGACGAACATCGGGACATCGGGATTGGGAATACGGGGTTATTTTCTCTTTTACGAATTTCTTTTAGTGTTTTTCTTCGGTAGTAATTCCAGTGACGGAATTATATTTTCACTTAGGACGAATAAATTTGACCTCTAGTTGTGCGTGCAGCGATTGCCCCTTCTAGTAGTGTTTGTTCTGCCTTGCCTTTATGATTCCCCTTTTTGGCCTGTTTGTTGGAGAAGTGACCTTCTTCCCCTTTGCTCGACTGCCCTGCAAGTGTTTTTCCTTCGCTGTTTGTTCCAATTCCTATAGGTGTCTTGAAGCGGATCGACCTTGGTTTTTGTTTCTCAGTTGTGTCTCGGAACGGATATCACCTTTTTTTGTTTCTCAGTGGTGTCTTGGAATGGATATCACCTTTTTTTGTTTCTCAGTACCACTGGTAATACTAGAACTTGGAGGTTCAAGTTTTACCTGTTGAAAGGGAAATACCTTGTGCAAATTTATTCCTGAAACAAGATCTGGTCATTTTCTGGTTGGACTTGGCTGCCTAGAAAATTGTGTGATACTGCTGATGACTAAGAACTGGGGTACGACCAGGGTGAGGAATGTTTTCCAGTGATTGGCACTCACATGCTCAAGCAAGGAAACTTTTGACTGTTGTCTAAGGCCATCCAATAAGTTGAGTAATGAGGGTAATATTCTGGAGGCAGTAGAAAAAGGCAATAATCATGCCTTTTTCTATGTCGGTCATCTCTTTTTGCAAGGTTTTAGGAGTTTTTTTTTTTTGGTGCTGAATATTTTGCATATCTGGATCGGTAAACTATAGTTAAACTTGAAGAAGAAAGCAAGTGAATTGAGGAGCAAGTTCTTTAAATTGTGTTATAGTGGCAAGTAACTTTGTGATACCATTTATGGTCACAATAAACTTAGCAATCTGGCATTTTTTATGAGGTTGCTTAGTAAGGCAAAACATATTTCACAAACACTTCTGATGACTAGCTGTATATAACTCTATTTCATACTATAATAATATCATACTATAATAATATCATACTATAATAATATCATACTATAATAATATCATACTATAATAATATATTAACTTACATTTACCCATTTTGACTTCAGTTGCAATATCTCCAACTCAATACTATGAGAGTCTGTCAATGCTGCTTGTGTTGCTATCTAGGCCTTCTTTTTAAACTCATTCTCTACCTTTTCCCCTTGTAATGCCTACTCATGTAGTGCAGTAAGTAGTATTTATGTAGCAGTTTTGAATCACTTTAATTTGGTCATCATTCCGATTAACTCCGAGTTGTTAAACTTGATTCAAAAAAAAAAAAAATTGTCAAAAGCAAGCAATAGGAAATGAGACTGATGGTATGTGATTGATAATATATAATTGATGGATTGATAGATTGATGGATTGATGATATATGATATATTATGCAATGTCATGAAATAAAAAAGTCTACATTATATGCTATTGAAACTATATTCTTATCTTTGACATTTCTTGGCATTTTACTGCAGGTATACTGAGGGTGACCAGACACACCACTATGATGTTATATTTTGCTCAAAATATCAACTTATCATTATTGAAGTTTCTTATTACAACTCACATTTTGTCACTATCAAGGTTTACAGAATCCATGATAACCAGATGTACCCTAAATTAAAGTGTGGCCACCAGGTATGGTACAAAGTACCAGATCAATTTTGCTATTATTCCTCACTGCAAATATCTGAGCACTTGTTTCACTTTCATCAAAAATTCCACTCTTTCACTTCTATCTCTGTTCCATAGAAGAACTTGATTCAAAAAAAAAAACCTCTAGTTTATTCTGTGCAGAATTATCTATGTCTCTGTGGTTTTTTTTCTTTGAAATTTGTAGTTGCTGTCTACTAGATAGATATCAGGTTTTGCTAGTTCAGAGGACTCAGTTTGATTCAATTTGCACTATATAAGCAATATACCCTATGACCTCTATTCACCTCTTGCTTGAATATATTACTACTTCTGGCCATCCAAAACTCTATAGTTTTGAGTGGTAACTATCTTGACATACTAAAAACTTTTCCTTGCTTAGGCTTCACTTCTCTAAATGATGTACCCTCTTACCCCTACTACTGCTCAACCTTATCTGATAGATGTCTCTTCTACTGAGAAGGTCCCAAGGGCCTCCTCCGACTCTCACCTTACCTCACATTACAGTTCTAGACCTGGAACTCCTACCCTGCTCTCTATAAACCTCATTCTTCTTAGAGAACTTCTTAACTAATCTACTATGAATACTATTACCTCTCCCCCCTTTATCCCAGAAACCTTAGACAATGATCTCAGAGAGCTGTCTGCAGGCAAGTCAATCCTTATCCCTTTCCTTTGTATAGTCATGTTAGGTATTGCCCTTCTTACATGATACCTTGACTATATCACTCCTACCTTAGACAATCTACAACTCTCCCTCCTCATTATATTACCTTTCAACTAGATAGCAGTACTAGAAACTTTAATTCATGATCTCTCACTGAGGATTATGGCATGCACCACCTCCTATCTCCCTCCTCCTCCCCCTCCTCATTGACATCTACCTCCTCTACCCCTTACTTGCCCACCAACAATGAGTGATAATACCCCCTCTCCCTACTTTATATACTGAGTACTCCTATCTAAAGAATATCTTCCAGTATAATACTGAAATAAAAAAAATGGTATAGTGACTTCAAGGTCTTTGCCATCAATAATCTGTGCTCCTAGAAACCCAAACAGTATAATACAGGCAAATGCTCAGTACTCTCTGAATTTGTCACTGGCTATTTAGAACCAGGATACTATCCTCCTACTCTGCTATACTAATGCTACTTCCTAACTAGCTCCTAAGAATAAGGGTAAAGTGAGAGGAAAGAATATAACCACAGTAGTACAAGTTACCATGTCCAATACTGGGACTCCCTCATCTAAGGAACCTACCCTATTGCTAGCTACTGAAAGAAGATTCTTCTTCCCCCAGTTCACCTCTTTGCCCCATACTGAGTGCCTACATAGCTATCATCACTTCTGACCTAATAGCTTTGGTTCTTCAAGAGTCCACTCCAACTCCACATTTCCAGTCTCCTTCTCTATTACAATGAATGATAGAGTAGTACTAATGCTACTCAGTACCCACCTTCAAACTCCTACTGCTGTGCTTGTCCCCTACTATGAAGTCATAGCTATTAAGCTTAACTAGGCTTCCTCAATCAGGAAGAAAGTTTACCTCCCCTTCCATCTAACCTTAAATGAAGTATACTTGACTATCTATAACCTTCTAATTATGTATATACAGGGAGAAGAGGTTGAACTAAATGACTTGTTAACCATCTTCTCAGAGTCAATCTACAATGTGGTAGATGTCTCTATTTTCTCTGCTCATTTTATTCAACCTGACCCTATCAAAAGGGTCGCAAAGAAAACCTCCCCCACAGTGGTATCCATAGCTCCAGCTGATCTGAATAGACTTAGTGACTCCATCTATCTATACTCCTAACCTTGAAAGGTCAAAAGTATCTATTCCTCCAACATGTTCATACAATGCCACAAATATTGGAAATTCAACCACTCTGCTTCTACCTTCAAAGAAGACCACTTGTAATGACCCACTAAAGATTGTCTTACATTGGACTATTTTTATGCCTATACCAGAGACCATGAGGGTAATGAGTAAGGATAGTTTGGTTCACTATGGTGGATATACAAGAATACTATATAGTTGTATTAAGGATAGGACCAATAAGGCAGACTCAGGAAAAACTCTTGTAATGTAGGTAATGTAGGTAATGTTACCCTGACATGAGACCTAAGTTACCCTGACATGAAGTCTAAGTTACCCTACCTAAAGTACAAAGGTATTTGCTTAAGGTGAGGGATAAGGCTATATGGGTTGTGTACTCCAGTAAAATCTATGGCTCCAAATTAAGTAACTATCAGGGGACCAAAGGAGGAGCTACAGAGTTCCAAATGCTACAAGATTTTACAAAAGAGTTTCAAACACTCTCCTACAACCCCAGCATAAGGACTGCATATCATTGGCTCACAGCTATTGAGTTATTTTCTTCCTAATAAAAGGGATCAAGTAGAGATACTCCTGTAATACCATATAGGTTATCACTATCTGTCCGACTGGATACTGTCTGTAGGATATATGAGAATGCATAGGGTATGCTCTAGCAGAAATGCCATTTTCTCCTACCAGAATCATGTAAAATAGATAAGATCTAAAGGAGTTACTAAGGTAATACTGAAGAGGTAGTCAAGAGCCTCTAAGGTAGTCTTAGGGTAGCCCTGAAGATGTTAAGGCATCTCTGGGTAGGCAAATGTATGTGGACACAACTCACACCTAATCACTGTAAGACTATTGGAGTTATTAGAGAACTCCAAAAGCATGATTCTTGTCATAGTAGGAGTACTTTTGAGGAGTTAGCCATGGATAGCACCTACTAAATCAATCACCAAGATGCTCTACTGGTGGAGCCAAGTAGACTTTCCTATTAAGCATAGACTTGATTAGAATGAAGTACAATGTTCAGCTCAATTGTAAGAGTCATGTCTACTAAAGGCTTGCATAGATAAAATGCATATAGGTATGAGAGTTAATTAGTGGTATGTCTTCTCAGTTGAATGATAGTTTGCTACTAGTATGTTAATGATGTGAAGAGATTTATCTTCTATGATCACATTAGAGATGTAGTGCTTGAAATACTTTATGTTAGCAGAAGATTTAGTCAGAATAGTCCAGCATCTGTGAAGGGATAATATCCTTAGTAGTGTATATTGGTCAGCCATAGGAGATAGGTGTACTCATGATTAGTTAGAGTAGTAATAGGTAGGAACTGGTAGTATATGATATTCTACTTAAAGTATATGTGAGTCCCACTCTACTTTAGCAATCAACTACCTCTCAAAAAACTTACTGAGTAAAGCTGCAGCTTAACAATATTAAGTTTTACTGTTTTGATTCTTCTTACTCTACTGTTGATTATCACTTTTTGATCTTTGAGTCACTTCAATGCAGTCACAAGCAAGGGATCTATTTACCCTTAAGGTGTCCCTATTATAATACAGTAATATGACACTAAATAGTGCTAGAAGGAGAAGGGCATTGCATTGTAATGCTTAATATATAGGATGTATACAAGGAAGTAAAAATTACATGCCATATTGGGATGCAAATGTAATGCATCCAATATAAACTATTTTTTTGCCGATAAAGACTAGCTAATATCTTGTATAATCTCTCTTTACTTCTAATATTGTAGCTACCCTATCAGGTATTGATCTTTACAACTTCTTAAAAAATTCTTTAAGAATTGTCTCCCTGACTATTAATCATATATGTGCAAGCCTCCTAATGTATTCTTTTCCTCTTATAGTATCTCCAACCCTTGGATACTGATAGTACAATTACTTTTTAAGCTTAACTTATATACCATAAAAACTCAAATAATTGGAACATGTGCTAGAGAGTTAAATTAAAGTGTGTATTGCCAAGGGATCAACATGAAAATTACACATATAAGTCTCACTAACTCTTGGCATTTACTCATAGCAAAAATTTGCCTCCTCATCCACCTCTGCATCACTGACTTTGCCCTCATAGCTTGAACTATTTACATTATCTTTAAAGCTATCTATACCCTCCCCCTCCCAATCTTTTAATTGTTCAACTAAGAGGTCAGTTGCTAACCCATTGATAGATATCTCATGGTCCTCACTTCCATCAATTGGAAGTGAGAGACCCACTATGCCAAAAGAGTGACAGACAACTTCCACTCTTTTGCTTGAGAAGCAGGTCCATGCTTCCCCAACAGCCCATATTAGGGTGATACAGCGATGGCCAATCATACTTCCGCTAAGCCTTCCCCCCTCTGCCAATATTCACTCCTCCTCAGCCTCCACAATACCTAGGTGCTCATCCATCACATCCTAAAGTAGAATAAATTTTGTTTTATAAGTAACTCCTTTCCTCTTTATTTGGCTTTGACTAACCTTTAATATGTCCTTAAAGGGACAGTTAATTGATATGTGTAGAGACTGCACTAATCCAGTGCAGCCTCCCAGTATTACACTCACTGTAATATCATGCACTCAAAAGGTATCAAGTACCTCTTCTGTCTTGTGGCCAGAAAAGTGGTCAATTGTAAGAAGAGTAGGCTGACCATCAAGCATAGGAATGAGTTGCTCATCAAGCTACTCAAGCATGTTGCTCAAGTTGGCATAGGCGGTCAGGTTAAACTTAACAATAACCTGATCATCATATCACTGTCTCTCTGCCACAATAGTTGGCCTGCTACCTTACCCCAGAAGAAGAGTAGCGGCTTCACATGAGGGATACCATCAGCAAAGATGGTAAATTGTATTGTTCCTTACCTTTTATCCCACCCTGAACAGCTGGATTGCAACCAGATAGTCTTCTCACTAATCTGATTATAGGTTTTTCCTTCTAGGTATTTGAAAGGGACTGGAGTTTGGTCTATATTACAGATGTTCTGTAATCTGTATCAGCCAACTTGAGGGGAGGTAAGTTGTCCTTCCTGAATTGAGGTATCTTCTGGTCGGAGTTGGGAGTTACAGTGATTGAATTGTAGCCAGCTAACTATAGCATTAGCAAAATCAGTGGAAAGTTGACTGGCTTTGTTAGTGATATGATGGAGGCTAATTTGGTACCAGGATAAATACCCTCAGAACCAGCCATTCGAGAAGGTAAATCTATAGGAAGTATCCTCTGTATTTGGGTAGTGTTTCTGGAAAAGCTCACAGCTAACTCTCCAAAACTAGCTTTGCCGAACAGGATGCTCTAATGCCTACCTTGCCCTAAACTTTTCAAAAAGTTCTCATTCCATTTCGGGCTATTGTCATTCTCTTCTTCCACCACTCATCTGCCTCTGTTCTCTCTTCATCCCAGTAAACTTCCCCTCCTCCTCCTCTTTCTTCCAGTGTGTGAGGTTACTTGCTGGGATCTGAAACCTCTTTGCCACCTCATTCCAGCTCACCTTGCATTCCTTAGTTGGCCTATAATGGATTCTAGTTCCCATCCAATCTGGGAGAATGTGAAGTTTAAAGCTGACTATATAGGCTCAGTATGGGTTATCTGCTTTTGTCTGTTTGCTTCTCAGAATCTCACTAAGAGGCTTTCGTTTTGGCACTCCTTTTTTTTTATACTGGCATAGAATTGATCAGTAGGGTGCAGTGGGATATTCGTTTGAACTCGAGTATGACCACAGGGTTGAGATGGCATGATTATTTCCTATTCTCAAGGTAAAAGTATAGTAGAAAGGGCTTGTCTTCTGTTACCAGTATTGAGAGTTTGTACATATTTTATTTCTTATTTACATTTTATAAAAAAGACATGATCAGATTGCATGAGGTTGAGAAATACTTCATGTGATGTCAAGTGTTTTTTATTTTTTAAAGTTCAAGACACTCATTTCTGCTTGAATGGGTTTCACACCTTATTTGGACTACCTAGCACATGGTCCAATTATTCAAGTTTTTACAGTATACTCAAATGCATTTAAATCAGGAAAATAAAGGGAGTGTTCCTCCAATTCAATACAGTTCCTCTCAAACCAATCTATAATATTATAAGACTTGTAAACAGGAGAATTAGTATCTTGCTGAAAAAGGATATCTTGCATACCAAAAGAAATCATTTGATGAATTACAGGAAAAAGATACCTTTTCAAGAGTTTGATATACCTGTTCTCATTGATATTTTGGGTAATTGGAACCAAAGGAACTTTTTTCTTACCCTAAAAGTACCCTGAAACTATAAGAGAGATTCCCTTATCCTTCTCCTTTGGATGAACATAATCAACATATATACTACTTCTCTCTATGTTCTCTAAAAATTCAGTACTGCTTTGCACCTTTGTACTTTTCTATACTGTACTCATTACTCTAAATCACTCCCTCAAAATCCTCAACTGTCTAGTACTTATGGACTATAGCCAACTTCAATCTCTTAGCAATATGGTCAGGCTCTAGCTTAGGTCTGGATTTAGCTAGCCATTTTTTAATATTTCCTTCCCTGAGTACCCAGTCCACTAATACACATTAGTAATTATATCATATCACTCATAGTTGCACAGTAAGTTACTAGTAGAAAGTAAAACACCAGGTGCATATTTATCTCTGAAATCAGATCTGGTCATTTTCTGATCCAATTTGGCTGCCCAGATAATTGTGCAATTCTGCTGACAACTAAGGATGGGTGTATGACTGAAGTGAGGAAGTGATTGGTACTCCCATACCTGGACAAGAAAGCTCGTAACTGTTGTTCAAGGCCATCCAATAATTTGGGCAATCAGGGCAATATTCCAGAGGCAGTAGAAAAAGGTGATTATCATGACCTTTTGAGTATTACTTATTTCTCTCTAGGAGGTTTCAGGTAGTGGTCTTTTTTTTGCCACATACTTGTGATTTCCAGATTGGTTAACCATTGGGAAAAAAGGTGAATTGAATTAATTGTGACAGTCACAGTGACTTTTGTGGGTGTGGATAGTATGAATAGTCGCAATGGCATGAACGGTCATGATCACAATCACCTGCAATCCAAGCTGGCATTTTCGCAAGACAACCTCTTAGAAACCTGAGACACATTTCACGAACACTTCTGCCGAGTGGCTCTATGTATTTACCTTTTCTGGGTTTCTCTATTTATATGCTTCTTCACAATCAATTATCCTCCCTTCAAAATTAATATATAACTACAAAAAAGTAAACTAATCTTTCTCTACTGGCGCAACCGATAGATATATTCGTCACGTGAAGCTGATAGGCAAAATCTGGCGGGTGTTTTCGTTGCAACCTGTTGCGATAATGCACGTTACGGATATATCTATCGGCCGCACTAGTACATAGTCTATGTAATATACCACATGAATATAAAGCGAATCCTGGCATTACTCGCATCCCTCCCTCCAGGTCTGGGGGGGTTTCTGCTAGTACTGTAAACTAACTTGACTGCACTGCCATCCATCCAGCGTGCATCATATCATGTCGGCAAGTTGGTATCTTGTAGAATATTCGTCATATGCAGGCACGGGTTCGTAAAAAAACATGGAATAAAAAACTTTCACGATAAAAATGAAATCAGGTTTGCCTGTGTGAAAGAAAGAAAAAAGAAAGAAAAAAGAACACAAGAACACAAGAAATGTAGAAGGAAGAGGGGAAGAAAAAAAAAAGCAAGCTCGTAGATTACTCTATGATATAACAGAAGGGGGGGTCCCAACCCAGCCCATCAAATAAGCCCTTCATGATACGTCCTATTCCCCCAAGCATCCGTACCGGTATGGCCCAATATCGCATTCGCCGTGTGCTGCTGGATCTGCATGGAAAGCTGCATGGCAGCCAACTGCTCATCAGATAGCCTTCAATGCCGCTTCCATCCCCCGCTGCTGGGCTTGTATGGAAAGCTGCATGGCAGCCATCCGTTGATCGTGCATCTGCTGCTGCTGGAGCTGCGTGGCCAGGATGTGCTCCCTCAGGTCTTCCTCCTCACGCTCGCGTTTTAGGCGGGCAAAGAGAGCCCGCAAGCGTCCCCCAAATTCCTCCGCGACCGCCGTCACCTTGACGACAAAGGCCGGGTCTGGCTCCGCCGGGAACATCCCCCACGGCACTTCTTCGAATGCACGTCCGCGGTCATCGAATATTGCCCAACGCACCAGTTGTCCGAAGACTGAGTGCATACGTCCTGGGTCTTCGAGTATCTCGCAGACTAGGAGCTGTCTAAACCCGCGATGGCTAAGCACTGGCATACCATCCATCACCATCGGCAAGCCGCCTGGAGTGGCGGAGGCACGCGTGATGAGTGAGTACTCAATCCCCAGCTGATCATAAAAATGGGCAATCTCAGGATCTATATTATCGAGACTAGACCCTAGCCCATTCATCACACTAATACATACACCAAATACGTTCCCTTCCGGCGGCATCCCCATAAGTTCGTAGAAATTCGCGACATGGCCGGGGTTCAGTAGGTGCTGGTTTGCAGTGGGGTAGGTTTTGTTCAAGTATGCGAAGACTGCATCGGAGATGTCTGTTAGGCGCTTTGTTGGGGTGTTGTTGCTCGATAGTAGTTTGCCTGTGGTGGAGAGGATGCGGGTCGATAGTGGTGGGGGCAACTGGCGGGGGCTAATCTCCTCATTGTTGCTGCTGCTATTCGAGCGGGGAGGTAGTGGGGGTGGAGGTGCCGGGGGCACGTGGTAGGGGTCTTGGGAGATGCTGGTGGGTGGGTAGAGGACTAGGGTTTCGTGCTGCACCTCATGAGAGTCTGAGAAGCGGCCGAGTGTGTGGCAACTGGTGCAAAGGTCGTAGTTTGCGCAGACTCGGCAGATGATGCGGGTTCCGGTGAGGGGTATTTGGGCCGAGCAAGCGTTGCAGGTCAGGCTAGTAATCATTTTCTTCGTTTGCGTATTCTGCTAATATGCAGGTTATCAGGGTAGGGGGAAAGTATGGAGTGAGGAAGGGGGTACCGGTAGTGAAGATGGTTTATACCGTAATAACTCGAATAAACGATCAATGTGCTATGTAGTCGAGAATTCTGCTTTCCGAGACAAATAAAAAAGAAAAAAACACCAGACCTTACTAAGAGAGGCAACCCCAACGTCCCAGCACAAGGTCCGTTTACTCGAGTTCTTACGGCATAAACCATCTTGAAAGCCCAACCCCTCTTTCGATACCGGTACTATAAAAACTGTAATAAATGATCAATGTGCTATGTCGTTAGAGTTGCCTCCTCTGGTAAGGCCTGGTGTTTTTTCATTTTTATTTTACGTCTTCCAGAGGGGCTGGCAGCTCTCTTTTTTTTTTTGCTGTGCTTTTCGCCCCTTTTCCAGAGTAGGGAATTCTCGACTACATAGCACAGCTATAAAAGGACACCCTCCTGCCCAAGGACAGAGAAACACCTCGAGCATCATTTCACCTCCTTTCCTCCCCTTTAGAGAGAGAGAGAACATACATGCTCCCGCCACAAAGCCCTGGGCTCAGGCCCAGGCAAAAACTATGATACTTTTTCTCCCCCAGGAGAACCCCAAGACACCAAAAGCCCCAGCTCACCTGGGCAACCACACCAAAGTCCTGCTTCACTCAGGCACCCACACCAAAAGTCCCCATTTTACCTGTGCACCCATGCACAATGCGGCGCACCCTGCAAAAATATCCCACCAACCACACCAAAGCCCCAGCTTGCCCGGGCAACCATATCAAAGTCCCGTTCTACCCGGGCACCCACACATATTGGGGCGCACTTTGTGAAACATCCCACCAACTGCTGAACCCCAGTTTACCTGGGCACCTATACTGAAGTCCCATTTTACCCGGGCACCCACACCAAAAGTCCCGGCTTATCTGGGCACTCACACTAAAGTCCTGTCTTACCCAGGCACCCACACCAAAGTCTCGGTTTACCTGGGCACCCACACCAAAATGTCCCAGCTTATCCGGGCACCCACACCAAAAAGTCCCAGCTTATCCGGGCACCCACACCAAAGTTCCATTTCACCCAGGCACCCATACCAAAAAGTCCCAGCTTATCCAGGCACCCACACCAAAGTTCCATTTCACCCAGGCACCGATACTAAAGTTCCAGTTTACCTGGGCACCCATACCAAAGTCCTGGCCCTGGCCAGGCACCTGCTAATCAGAGGGGCGGTCTGATTGCCTCAGAAAGTTTGGTGGGACCGGGGGGGAGTCTGGAGGTAGCATCTTGGCAATTGTTGTGGATCGGGCTTTGAATGGCCTGGGCCATAGGGGTATTGAGCCCCCATGATTTCGAAGGCTATGTGACCTGTGTTTATGTCAAGCATGATGTCAACATCCGAGGAGGAGGACACAACCTACTGTGCTTTCCCAAAAACCTTAACATTTTAACTGGGCCGAGGCAGCTGACTTGCAGGGAGGGTTTCTCTTGTGGAGGAGGGCTGTGGGGGCTTTGGCCTAAGTAGTGGAATTTTGGGCAGGCGGCAGACTAGGAGGATTTTCTTTTAAAAAGAGGTGGCTTTGGCTGGGGGAGGTTTCTCACGCCGTACAATGATGCGATTTAGTTCATGGTTTGTGTATTTAGACATGTTGGTATGAATACAAATCAGGTTACACATAGTACATTGATTGTTTATTACAGTTTTTACGGTACTTGTAAAACATCTGTACGAGCACGATAGCTACTCTATCCTTTTGTATCATATGTTATTGCTAAAGAGTCCCCACAGCACGCACACAGCCTCTCCAAAAGTGTATGGGCTGGAAAGGGTTGTACAACACTTGGTGTGGACCGTCCGGTCCGAATTAAGCACCGTACTCGAAATGTGTGGCGGTCGTTGCCACACTCTAATTTCGAGTACGTCTGGTTGCCACGCCAAACCTTCGTTTTGACCCTGATTATAGAGGTTTGCAGCAAAACACTATTTTGCTTTGGAGTGGCGTGTCTAGTTGACACCGAAACACAATAATCAAACTGCGATAATGAGCACAAAATGAAGGTACAGTCGCACCTCGTTATAATGGACCTCTTTGTACTGAAAAATTCGCTATTACGAAACCCGTCTTCGGGAGCTCAGATTCCCCATACAAAATTCCTTGTTATAAGGAAATACATAGTGGAGAACACTCTATAACAAATCTGTAAAGAATTTTCAGATTTTACCCCCCTGCCCACATACAAATTGGTCTCACTATAAGGGAAAAGATGCTGACTAAAGGTGTAATTTTGTGCATATTTGGCTGAGCACACCTCCATCACCTCCCTTGATTTGCGAGCCTTGTGTTATATGGGTGTGGATGTACAAGTAGAAGATTTCTTCTTCTTGACCACACTTCTCAGAGGTCATAAAAATCTTATGTTCTACCACCTCTCTTAAACATCTGCTGGTCTATGATACCTCTTTGGTGAGAGTTTTTATGCTTTGAAGCTGTGAAATTCATGAGTAAACAAGGGATCCAGTTTCTTTTCCTCCCTCACCATTTGCTTGCTAACATTCACAAATCCCCCATCATTTGCTGTAATGGAATCTCGTTATAACGAAAAGAAAAATCTGTCCTCTTGGCTTTCGTTATAACGAGGTGCGACTGTATCCAAAAAATAGAAAACCGCTATTTTTTCCAAAATCACATAATGAAAACCTTTTCAAACTATAGCAACATTACAACAACACCACTACCTCTTTCAACAATTGGTACTAAAGAATAATAAAAAATCGATGTCCAAGCCCATGTGCCAATATTTTCTTTTTATTATTTTTATTATTTTTTTTGAGCAACTTTTGTTAAATTGGTTTTCACAATGTATATGGTGATGATCACAGAAAAAGTATATTTCTTGGCTTTTATTTGTGTGTCAACCAGACACGCTACTGTTGCTTTCATTTGCATAGATTATGTCAACTCGGAATAACTACAGTATAGTTGTAGGGTACAACTTGTGTTTTGCGATTTTAGCACTTTTGAAAGCCGAGGGCGACCAGACGCATCCTTAATTTGGTCCTCGAGTGATGCATCGGGGGTGCGCAAAATGATTAATATTTTGTGGCGTCGTGGCGCTGGTGGCAGTGCGCAAGTTAGCACTGATGGAGTCAATCTGCGAAAGCTTCAACCAAAAGAGATATCTTAAGTAGCTTTCAAAAACCATCAGGCATGCACGAGAAAGAAGTTGATCCTCCTTCTTTATAATTACAGCTTTATTAAGCACCGTCAGTTCATTGATTGCGCACTGCCACCAGCGCCGCGACGCCGCAAAATATTAATCATTTTCCTGCACCCCCGATACTGTGAATATAAGATAGCCAGCGATTAAAACAGAAGATTATTGCACTTATGATACCTACAATGTCCCCTTCAACTGAAACTTTTTCCGACAAGTATAAGCCCAAGTAGAAGAAAGCTTAGGCGAGATATAAAGGAAAAGAAAGTCGATAAACCCAGGGCCAGAATTATATTACTATCTCCATGATTTCTCGATAGATACCGTCCAAATGAAGCCAATAAGAAAAGAAGGAAAGAAGAAAGGAGAACAGCAAACTGCAAGTGTTCAATACTTACGTTAACACCAAAAGCCCCCGCCTTTTTTCCTCTACTTCTCCCGATCAACATCCTCGTAACGAACACGCAATCTTTCATACGAGTATCACCCTTCTGCCACGCAATCAACCCATGCTCAGGATTACCCAAGCTCAGGATGAAATTTACTATTTATCGAAAAACAGTTTGTAAGGGTAGCTTTTTGTTGATACAAGGGCTTTCTTTATGGTGCCAAAAAAACTTTGTTTAGAAGTTTTATCCTACTGTATTCCACGTCAGGTCCTCGCTAGAACTCGAGATTGATGTTGTTTTTCTTTTCCTCCCTCTTGTTCCTTTTTTGTACTTCTTCGTTGACCTTTTTTTGACGTTTCGTTTTCGTTGTTATGGGTGTTTGGGAAAGTTGGTGGTGTATATATGGCATGTCTGGACTACCTTGTCAAATAAATAGCTGACTATTATCGTTCCTGCGGTCGTTTATGTTTCTACCTTCAAGCTTCCCACAGAAGAAGTCAAGCTTCTACTGCATCGTATATGGTTAGGGTTCCCGTTACGAGTTTTCGCTCATTACTTCACTAGTTCTTTTTCTTTAACCCGAGTGATTGCTCATGAGTATGCTTACCAGAGCGACATGATAGGACTCTTACTACCCCCTCATGCCCACTTTCAGTGGCCTATATACGTGAGTGGTGCTCAGCCCCGTCCATCCCAGCAATTCCGGTACAGTTGCCTCATGCCCCTTCCTAGCTACCCATGATAGCGTTGGACAACCCATACTATCTCTTTGATTGACATACCAACCCGGCATCCTCCTCCTGATTGCAAAGGATAGGTATCCAAACTCATGAAGGTATAATCAGGAGATATTCTTTTCGCTCGAAGTAAAGTTGAGCCCTTGAGCGAGGAGCCCAAGAAAGGGGGGGGCCCTCAAGGCTTCATGGTCGGGGATGCTGCCCAAGTGCAGTCTAATCATTTCCAAGCCATAGAACCCACAAACATGGGATGGTAAACGAAATTCGATAGAGTCCGCAGGTTTCAATGTAAAAGTGAGAATTTGCGAGGATATCTACAGTTCGGTGACATAGTTCATCGTTTGGCCATTCATTTTACACCAAAAACGCTGTTTTCCGTAGCTTTACAACACATGCAAAAGTTGCTCAATTAAACCTATCTCTTGCCGAGCAATAGATCTTGCTATTGTAATAAATATACCTGAACTTAAAATACAGAACTGCAGTTTTGTAGTGCATGTGAGCTATCGAAATAAGCAATTTTCAGAAAAAGTATCTTTTTATGTGTTGCCATGCAAATTCTGGATGGGTAAACAGAATTATCGAACTCCACCACACAAAAGAGCTCGTAGCAGGCCACCCCTGTGTTTATACATATCACAAGTGGTAGAATGAGAATCTCTAGATTCTCAATTATGTGGAGATATGTTTTCATGGTAAATAACTGGGATGTTGACATAGTCGACACAGGTGAATCACGTTTGGTTTTCTTTCCAATTTGGTGTGGTTTTGGTGTGCTGTGACGAGGTGCGACGGGCGACCAACGATGACTTATGTCCAAGAACTATACCTCTTCTACTGTAATCCCTCTGAATGGGAGTCTCAATCGCTAAACAGATATAATGCACCCCATCTTTACAAGTGCTCATGTAAGGCTATAAAGCCCCCTAGATCAGTAGCTGGCATTCCGTCAACGGGTCATTGCCGATCACTCGGTGACGCTGAGTTTTTCGCATACATCGGAGTTGTGGTATTACTTTGAGAAAGCATAGATAAACCAATATCCACTCCCACCAAAACCCCTGAAGAAAATGAAAATGAAAAAAATGAAAAAGCCGAAAATCCAGTCATTGACTCCCATCACAACCCACATATCCTTCCAATTCAGAATTAAATATTACACAAACAGGTCTGAAACATCTCCCCCAATCCACCGCCTCCCAAGAAAACATCCAAAAGTCCCCACAACCAACCCTAAACTAACCCCTCTCCGTCCCCATTCAGCACTTTTTTCAACCTTCCAATCCTCGCCAAATACGCTACCAACCAACCCATCATCAGCCCAAGCCCCCCCACCCTTCAGTCAGAAAGAAAGGAATGCTCACCAGCCCCACTATCCGCCCAAACCTGATACCTCCCTACCTTCCACCCCTCTTCCTCCTTCACGTAATCCAACAAATACACGAAACACTCATCCCAAGCCTCCCCAGTATTCGTCCAAATGAACCTTCCAGTACCCCTTACGAAAACCTTAGCATTCGCCTCATCCACAATGAACTCTTCAAATTTCATGTTCCGGAAAGAAAGGTTGTCCGCAAGTAGTGTGAAGTATTCTGCTATTGGGAGTTCGCGGCCGAGGAAGGGTGTTAGCTGTGGGAGCCCGTGCTCGTGTGCAGTGGAGGTGGTGGTGAAGTGTTGGAGGATTGTGGAGAGCGGGGGTGGGGGGGATTGGGAGAGGGTTTTGCAGAGGGATTTTGCAGCGGTTAGGAGGGAGGAGGAGGAGGAGGACATTTTGGGGATGCTGTTTGTTTGTTTATCGGTCTGTGGTAGTGAGCGGGAAACGGTGGTGATTTTTGGTGTATATATGGGGTGAGTTTCTTGCTGACGTCATGTTCTAGTGCGAATATGAGGAGATCCTAATTGGGCACTGTAAGTAGTAGAGCTAGTACAGCGAGCGGTAGAGGAAAATCGGAAAACGGGGTTTGAAGCACAGATATCGATTGGCTTGAGTCACCGAAAAGCTCCAATCAGAGTTCACGAATTCCGTGTCTCAATTTCCGATCCTTTCTACCGCTCGCTGTAGGATGAGATGTGTAAATTTTACTCAATAGGATTTCAATATGGCAATTTATTTTTCCAGGCAGAGAAGTTGGATCGGAGATCAGGAGATATGATGTTACTAGAGAAGAATAATTATTACGTCTCATGACAACAATACACTAACCGGTATAACACCGTTTCGTAAAAAAAACAAAAAAGAGCATGGAGGGTGATCGGTAGAAATGCATGTACCCAAGTGTCCCGAGCGAGCAAGATAAAACAAGATGAAACCCAAACAACAAAGTAAGAGTAAAAATATAAGCAGTAGATAGTAATCCCTAGCTCTGCCCAATCACCGAACCTCAATCCTCTTTCCAACACCAGAGGCCTTCTTCGGCACGACGATTCTTAAGATTCCATGTTCTAGAGAAGCAGTCACAGCATCGTGATCAATCCCCACCGGAAAGCTGAAGCTTCTAGCAAACTCCCCCAACGATCTCTCAGAGAGCAAGCTCTTTGGCCATTCCTCCTTCGCTACCTTCCTCCTTGACTGCTCCTTCTTTTTCTCAACAGGCTTCTTAACTCTCGGCTTCTTGGGTGGTGACTGCGCGATTCCTATCCATTCATCTTCATCCGGAACGTCTTCGACCGTGGTCTTCAGTGATCGTGGTGATGATGGGGCTGATGGGGCAGGCGTTAGGACCACTGCCTCATCATGTTCCTTCTCAGTCGTCTCATGCGATGGTGATGGTGGTGTTTGAGGCACGACTATAGTCTTCGACCGATCGACTCGTCCCTTGACAACCAAGTCCCCCTTATCCGTAAACTCGACAGAAAGATTCGATTTATCAGCGAGACCGGGTAGTTCGCCTTCAACGATGTACACATTGGTGGTCTCACGGATATCGAAGCGGGGAGAGAAAGCCTTTCGTTGGGGGGAGGTACGATAGTGGAGTTCTGGGAACAAAGATTCGAATGCTGGTGCAGGCATGGTGATGAATTCGCTCATGAAGTTTGTGTTTGATTTGTTGTGTGGTGATATAATGATAGTAGTAGATAAGTAGTGTTTGTAGATTGTAGTAATGAGTAGGAGGATGTAGTGATTATCTGAATTATGATTTTCGAGAAGGATGAGGCCCCTGCATACTCGAGGAAGGTATCGGTACTTATACCCAGGATCATGAGTTCTAGCATTTTCTTTGATCGATTTCGCATCAGGTTTTGCTACTGGCGTGATGGCCCAGTCGCCGACCCGGGTCGCTCGCAGTTTTGCTGTGGCTTGACCAATCAAACTGTGAGTATCAGCTGTTTACCAACCATCACTAAGGTCAATCTCAAGTTTCGCCACACTTTTGTGGGGCAAGCGAGTGATCCGGGTCGGCGGCTGGGCCATCACGCGCAGTAATGCTCCGATAGCTGCAGGATGTTTGTCAAATGTTGGAGAAGATGGCAGGGGCTTGTAGAAAACCGGTGAACATTCTCGAAAATATGGCATGATGCGTTGGATGTCAGTGGCTACCGAGCATTGATTATCTTATCTAATCTAATCTAATCCATCTTATCCGCTCACCACCTCCTCATGATTGTGTCCTGTCAGCACGCCCACATGTGCGAAACAAAAGGACCAAGCTGGGAGAAGAAAAGAAAAAGAAAAAAAACGACGAATCATCCATACCCCGATCCTTCCTCTTCAATCAATCAATCGTCCAAACCTGTCAGAAAAGAAAGCAAACTTGCCTTCACAAAGTGCAATTCTCGTGGCTATGCCAATGGGGCCTTGGAAAGACTCTAGGCTAACATGCCCTTGATTGCTCAACGCAATCCAAGATTCAACCCTATGATCAGCTGTGGGACTAGCTCTTCATAACTTCTCCTCAGCCCAAGATTGGCCAATGGATTGCCGAGAAAGCCGTACTCTGGATTTCGCAATGGGTGCCACGGTTGAACAACCTCGCGCGGCCGAGTTGAAGCCGGGCACCTCGTTTGGGTAGTGATCGATAAACCAATGAGAAGGGGGCAGCGGAGTGCCAAGATATGTGATGTAATTTGGATATACCGTGGAAAGTAACAGGCTGCACACCATAAACAATAAGTGCGAGTAGGCAAGCTGCCAATGGAGCAAAAGAGACCTTAGCAAGGACTTGGGATGAATTGCCAGTGCCTCAGGAGGTAGTATTTGATAATAGGTGTCAGGCATTTCATGAAAGGCTCCAAGGAGTTATTCTCTATGACGGTAATAATGGCTTCATTGGATAGGGTTGGAGGAAAATGTAGGAGTAAATTAAGCACTTGACAGAATGAACTCATCGGTGGCAGCTGAAGCTCTATCTGTACCGTATTTGTTTCTTAATAATTTTGTCAGGTGTACCGTTAGGCCTAACACCCGTTGGCTGATCACTTCTGAAACGAGGCGCCCGGCTTCAACTCGGTCGGGCGAGTAGAGGGCCTAACCTAGCCATGGCTTAAGGTATGATACTTTGCCATGATCGAGTTTGTGCATATTTTTCCAAAGTATGATAAATTTATGTACGGTATCTCCTTGGGCATGGGCTGTTGATAGCATGATATCATGATATCGTACTGCACTCGAAGTCGATCTACAATACGATACCTAACAAATCTTACAACTTGGACGTAAATAGCAACTTGCGGGGTAGGACACTTTTACGGGCACCCGAGTACGGTACTCGTCTGACAGGATACGAGTAGATTAATTCACATCCGCAGGCTTCCGGCGTACAGGGCGGACGAACCGTTTGGGTGGGAATACTTTAAATTTATCTCTTGACATTCGAGCGTGACACAATAATCAATAAGGTACTTACTTGTACTCACCTCAAACTCGTTTTCAAAATTGACCTCATTCATTGGACCATTTCCCCGCACATCCGCTCCGGAAGGGCTCTGTTTTTATCGTGAACTTTGGCCTTGTTCAACACTTTGCAGGTCAACCCTATCATTATCCATATCCTTCAAAAGTTCAATTCTATCGCACGATATTCGAAATATAGGTTTTGTAATCATATTTGATCCCACCAGATCTATAGACACCGAATGTGTCTCAGGTTCTGTACCGGAGTTTCCCGCTTCTATAAACAGAAGTTCTTTGCAGTGGCCAGCCATTAAATGGTCTTTTTGCTTGTGAAGTCAGAATTAGTAACGGTATGATAAAAGCAAAGAACATGCAGAGTTAGCGTACCGCATTGGCTGACCGTTGGAACCTTCGATTGCGGTGGTTGCGGGGGTGAAGGCGAGAGAGTGTCACTTGGGCTGAAGTGCATATCATAGTTCTACCTCTCCCCAGGCGGGGAAAATTGGTAGTAGGGTTGTCAAGATCACACGATATTTCCATCATCATAGCAGTTTTGTAGTTGTAAAAAGTCTTGAATAAAAATATACAATGAAGGGTAATAATTTAAACAAAGTAAGAAACAATAGTATCATCCAAACGAACGCAAATCATAACCATAACCATAAAACCCCAACTAATCAAAAAACGCCCATAAAAATAAAAATAAAAAAAACTCCCCCTCCGCTTAGCCAGCAAGTAACCGGATACCCAAACGAAACAGAATAAACCAAACCAAACCAACACCCCCCCTTCCCATCAAATCAATCAAATCAACCACCCTCATTCACTCAATACCCATACTTCCTCCCAACACCATACTGCCTCTCATAAAAAATCCTACCGAAAAACATCAGCAACCCCCCCTTCCCTTCCCGGGATGAATCAAGAAAACATACCTCCCACCCTCCAAAAAATCGTCTATATTCGCCACCCGCGCCTCATTCTCCTTCTGAATCTTTTCCAACTTCCTCGCCTTGCGCTCCTGTCGCGAGCGCAGCGGGTGCGCTAGGTTCCTCAGTACACGTTGGGATTTGGACGGCTTTCGTCGTGGGATTGTACTGAGGGGGAGGAGGGAGGATGCGGTTTGATCGTAGGACCCTGATGTCATTTTTGTTTTATCTCAGAGAAATGTTTTGAGATGAAGGAGGGAGGGAGTTTCTCTTGTTGTTGTTGTTGTCAGGATAATGATAATGATAATTGTAAGAACCGGTAGACTATGTTTAGTTAGTTGTGTTAACAGAGCATTCTTTTACTTTACTTCGGGGGTGGAGGGTGGGTGGGTGGGGTCTTTATCTATCCCTCCTACAGTACTACTCGAGTATCCCTCTCTGGCATTCTTTTTTCTTTTTACTAAATTTACCATCCACCCACCATATCCAAAACCCTGCTTTTCTCACAAATCCGACCAGCGAAACCCACTTTGCTTCCTTCCTTCCTCCATCCATACTCGTAATTTTCTGACGTTTGTGAACACAATTGCTATTGCATACCACCGAAATCTTGAGGCTCCGGCCGATTTTCTGCCCATACCGGTATGCAATAGCAGTTGTGTTCACAAACGTCAGAAAATTACGAGTACTCGGGTGTGTCTGTAAAAATCGGAAAACATAACCCTTGTCTCCATAGCGATTTGTAGGGGATCGAGGGACATAGTTTTCCGATTTTTACAGACACACCCGGCTACATAGGAATTACTTTTCTTTTCTTTTTTTTTTCTTTCTTTTCATTTCTGCATCTTTGATTGCTCATTCACTCGATAGCCAGGCTTGCTAGCTCTCGCTTGGTCGAATTCGATAGGCGTAAGTGGGGGCTGTGAATGTGGGACTTGTCTCGCCTACGGTGCCCATACTGGCCTGCTTGCTGTCTGTCTGTCTGTCTTTCAAAGACAAAGACGTGTCACAGTGTGGTAGTGACGTTGTGTTACTGGCACTGGCAGTATGATGTGAGGTGAGAAGGGTGAGTTCGTCAATCCTGTTCACACCATCATTAAAATTAATTCCCACACGCAAGCCACAACTCGAATCCACAGCTCCTACTCGAGTAGATTCTATGGCTTCCAAGACAAATAATTGAGGTTTTGGTTTTTATGATTGGTGAGTTGCTCATGGTGTGAATAAGGTTGACAAATTCACCCTTCTCACCTTCTCGCACCATAGTAGCTTAGACTTACTTACTTATTGAGCAGTGGCTTGATGGATGGATGGATGGATGGTGTGGCGGAGGAGATGTGAACTTAGCCACGAATTGGCTTGCTTGCTTGTTGGCTTGTTGGGCTGGGCTGCTGTTGCGTTGTGTTGTTCCTGCCGCGGTATCATACTGTATCATAGCTGTTTGACTGGCTACTCGTATGATACTCGCTGGCTCTCGCTAGAACTTAAGAGAAGAAGGGGGGCAAAAAAGTGACTGAGTCAAGGACCATAGACTGCCCTCGTACGAGTACTCGTACTTACTAGTACAGTATGATTTCGGGCTTAACCTTCAAATTAGTATTAGCACTGCACTAACTTACACTGGAATTTATTCTCATAAAAACTCACTCGTGAGGCATTTTTTTCCTCCCCTCCCTGCTTACTCCCATAGCCTGGTAGCACACACCTAACCCGGCTTTTTCACCCTCACATATGGATTGCCTTATCCCTTCCTCCTCTTCTTGTAAACATGTGCATACCGATGGACCTGGAAGAGTTTGATGGCGTGCCAAGGCCCGCTTGTTTGGAACGCGCTTACTATCGCTGACATTTTTGCAAGTTCGTCATGTGCGGGTCAGATTTTTTTTTTTATCAACAGTAACAATCGGCTTTGTAAGTTAGACTAAGAGTTTGCGAACAGAGAGCTGTAACCGTGCCAAGGTTCCTGCCGATTATGTAACAATGAGCAGTTCCAAAATCTTGCAGCATGTGCCTAACAGCTCAATGGAAGATTTCAAGTAAAATTTATTATAAAAATCAAGAATGACCATCAATTCTTCTCAGTTGGTTCAAACAAGTATTCTGCCTCTTAACAGACTGTTTCAAGTCTTTAAATATTGGTTTCCAGATTTTCTTTATCTTGTTAGCTAGTGCTTTTTCCAATCTTTCAAGCTGTTGCTGTGCTTGCTGAATCTTCTTCTCCATGTCTTCCTCTTCATATTTACAAATCATTTCCTATGCCTGACTAGCATATAGTACCTACCCTTTTGAACTGACTGGCAAATTTGTTTTTGATGATTAGTTTGTGCAATCTCAGCTGCTTGCATGTGCTCCAGATCATCCTAAGCTTGTACACCTAAATGTACTTGTGCAAGACTTCCTTTGATAAAGATATTTAATGATGTTCAAAAACTGGAAGAGGTGGGATCAGTTTACTTAAGGTAGCTTACATATTACTTAAGTAAATATACCATTTATGGAGTTGACTGATAGTTAAATGAAGTGTTTACCAGAGGTGTTGCTGGTCAATATACTGGCAGTGGGTTAAATTCTCTGAGCTTGAAAAGAACAATCTGAAGATCATAAGGAATAAGACCAATCCTGCAAAAACCAGAGATGATAGTAGAGCTCCTAAAGACTTGTTGATGGATAGAGCTAATAGCTAATAAGAATTCAACATTATTGAACTCAGAGCAGCCAGTTCTAGTTACCTCCTCAACTGCTTTGGTATAATAGTACTTGAGGGGTTGAAAAATAACTACATCTAATGGTTGTAATAGATGCATTGTATGAGGTAGGAGGTAGAAAGGAATGATCTTTCTCTCATCATAGTAGTTGATAAACTCTTTAGTATAGTATGATCTGTAACTATTAAGTAGTAGAAGATAATAAACTCTCATATGTCCAGTTGATAAAAACTAATTAAAGTGATTTAACCAATCAAGAAATAGTGAATTATTGGAGTATCCAGTCTGTGAACTATCTAAGAGAATATTACCCTATAAATCTATCTTCATATATCAATCTTCATATATCAATCCTCAAGGTGCATTATACCTGGGACAATTAGCATCAAGGGTAGAATATAACCATCATCAGTAATAACCTTACAAGAGGTAATGAGTTCTAAGTTCCTTGCATATGCAAGATAGGATTACTGATCAGAATCTAAAGTGACAATCCATAGATCTTTTCTGATACCAATCTGGAAGCCATTCTTATCAAAGTTATATGTATTAGAGACCATGATCCTATGCTTATCACAAAGAGTTTTATACCACTCAAAACAGTTAAGCAAATCCTCCAGATTATGTGCTTTTTTTCTATTATGATCAAGCGACTTTTGCTTATAGATATAGAACTCAGGATGTCATTCTAGGAAGCATAGAGTCTAGGTTGAACTGACTATTAGTAATGGATTAGATAGTATACTTGATTCATGATTGTAGTTGAGAATCACATTCATACAACCAGTAACTATAAGAAGTCATGCTGATGTTCTAATACTATCTAGCTTTTTAATATATAGTAGGTAGACAGCTAATTCTTCAGCTTCAGAAAGTTATTTATTTGTGGCTAGCTACAGTGATTTTAATTAACATCCAGCTACTCATATATATAATCAACAATTGAGAACACAAAACCTACATACCATGGCTACAATGTTTGGTTTTTCAAGCTGAAAAAGCTTTAAACAATCTTCTTCAATTCTTCCCTCAATATCAGTATACTTTTCAGACATAATCAGTGATTTTTGGTAGAGTTAACAGGGTTTGGTGATTTAGATCAAAGCAAATCTTCCATTAGGCTGGTATCTTCTGTGGAGCTGTTAGGCATATCATAGATATAGTGCAAGATTTTGGAACTAGTTGCAGATATATAATTAGAAGGAACCTTGACATGGTTAGGGTGTAATGGTGTCAATTTTACAGTACCTATACCTCAGAGCTATGAATATACCTTTTCAGGATAAGTTCACTGATGAGTAGTATACTCTGCATTGTATCAACTGCTAGAATTTTGGATCTGTTGCTTCTTACAAATGATGCTATTAAACTATCATTGTTATCTCTTAGTCTGTATTCAAGACCTTAGACTAAATATTTGCTAGTATCCATTGTCACAGAAAGTAGAATAGTGGTACCCTGATTAGAATGTGACATCAATAGTTGCCATATATAGTAATATAACCTCCCGATCATAGAAATTCATTCACTCCAATACTCTATTGAGACCCAAACTATCTGGGCCCATGTGGGTGTTATGTAAGGCAGACTAAATAATAGTATAAATCTGCCCACATAAGTATGAATATTTCCTAGCAGCCAAAGTGTAATCAAATACTAATTATATAAGGTAAAATACTACTTGCCAGTTCCCTTTCAAGACCTTCTCTAAATGAACTTGACCCACCTTCCAGTACTGTACCACCAATGCTGCTGGATGACTCCAAGGAATAGAAGGATTGTGATAACTCTGATCTTAGTTAGAATGAGGCTAAACAAGGTGGTAGGGAGGAAGAAAGAGAAGATAATGATGAACAAGATTGAGAGTCTATAGAGGTACCAGTCATGTTACAGGAGCACTTTCTTGTACTGCCTATCTTCAAACTATATAGCTACCTTGCACTTGAGTACTACCAAATCATGAACCTACCTGAAGACTTCCTCCAAGACTATCAAATAACAGGAGCTAGTATATTAATAGAGAATGAAGAAGATACCAGGTGACATATAACTCCAACTTGAAGCTGTTTTTTCAAGCTTTTCTTCATAGTGACAGTATTTATGTAATTAGCACAAAATACTAATAATTATGCAGATATCAAATAGGCAAATTCTATCTTAATAGGATAATAATAGCAGTAAACTACAGTAGCTGAGTTAATGATTTTGTTGGATTATTAATTCATAAGGTATATATATAAGGCCATGTAAACTCCTTTTTACTGGAATAAAAATATTGAATTTCCCACTCATGAGATCTCTCAATATATATTGCAATACTGCTTTGAACTAAAGCATTACTTTCATGTCTCTCCTATTAATATCAGTACTCCTAACTTAACAAGATGCCAATAGGCTCAGAAACTTCAACTAATCACATTCAAGTTAGAAGACAGCTTTCAGGAATACATTATATTTGCCTCAAATATATCTGTTGATAAAATAATTGTCTACTTCACAGACTGGTACTCTTCCTATACCATTATGATATGAGCAAAACCTATTCCCCAAGATTACAAAATACTAGTACTCTGTGAAAGAAGATATATATTTTCTTTTCTCTTTACATCTTGGGTTGATAAGTTTTATAATCTTAATAATAATTTCTATAATGTACAGAGTAGACAGTCTTTAGTACCTATATCCTATATAGTATTTCAACTTTTGTCCTTACTTCCCTATCAGACTCACTACTTTATTCTCCATTGTGATAATTACTTTTCTAATATTCTATTATTTACAGTATTAAGTAAGTATTCAATTACAGTCTGTAGAACAGTATAGCTATCCTCAACCTCCTATCCACCTTTATTCAAAATCAACAAAAGAAATAATTGTTTACCATAGAATATACTGACAGCTCTTACTATTAATTCTGTTTTAATACTCCTTTAGTAAGATAAGACTCTAGCCCACTTTCTTACAATATATTATACCTGTAGTCCCCAAGCTGAGAACTTTACTATAAGACTACACTGCCAGCCCAGAATTACAGATACAAATAAGTAACTTGTAGAAGCTCAATAGGAGGAAGATTTTAGTCATGAGTTACAATTACCTAAGTTATCAGTTGACTATAATAATTACATAGGTAGTATAGATATTACCAACCAAAAGAGAAGCTACTATTATATCCAGCTCTGTACCTATCATAATTAGTTTCCTCTTGTCTTTTAGCTACTCCATAGTACTGTTATTAATTCCTACTTATTGGTACAGGACTCACAATCTTGGACTCCAAATTCTTGTTCAAGAAAGCTATACTGGAGTCATCATGGATTTTTTTGTACTCAGTTGGCTTAAAATCTGATACTTGAAGGATTCTATTAACTCAATCTAAACTATGAAGTTCAGATTCATAGTTCCATAAATATTACCTCATGCAATACACTGGCTGGCCCTAGCTCCTCTTATTTAGCTGCAATTCCTAAGGGTAATAATTGTCAGAGTCAATATCATGGCTATATTAGTAAAAATTATGACCTTAACTCTCAACAAAAATTACATGGCAATCACTAAATTAAATGTGAATGAAAAAGACTGTCATTTCTACTGATACCTAATTAGATACCCTGAACTCTACCCTTTATCTTCTCCTTCATTTTCACCTTCATCTTCAACCTATTCTCCTATTACTGTAACTTTAATCCTGGATGTACACCACCCTGTAAATGAAATTCTTCAAGACCAATCCTTCACTCAAGCTCTAATTACCTACTGTTCTGTTACCTCTAGTTTATCTTCTTCTCTTATTTCTTTATCCTCTCTCGTCCAGACTGCTTCCTTTCTTCCTCCTCCTTCTCCTCCTTCCTCTTCTTCTATGTTAACTCTTAACTATTTACATTGCATAATAGTCAACAATATAGTTTCAGTCCTATTGATTCTTATAGTACTCCTTTGAGTATACATTGTCTGACCAGCTGACTATCTTTATAGTCCTAGTATATAATATTCAATAGTGCCTACTTATTTTTAGTCTCATAGTTATTAAAAGTACTTAGGTTTTAGCTGAACATAATAATATTTTTATTTATAAAGTTTATAGATAGGAAATAACTTAGATATTTACATGAAGAGCTATCTCCCTTAGGGCTATTCCCATCCTTATATAGACCTCTTCACTTACCCCAAACTCATATGACTCATAACTATGAGTCATGTAAAAATTTTCCCAACTCCACGTCAGTCAAGGTACAAAATCCTACATGACTTATAGTAACTATAAGTTATATCAAAACTAACTAATCAAATAACTCACATAACTCACAATTGTAAGTCATTCAATCAACAAATATATTAATAATAACTATGTCTTACAGGTGCACAGTCATGTAAAACCCTATAACTTATAACTCTGAGTCATAGTCCAAAATACTAATGTTATCCTCACTTAATATTCCTCCAAATAGCACTCCCACTAGTTAGTTCATGACATTTGCTCCTCACTTTCTTAGCCTAAGTCCCTTTAGGCTTACATCATAAATAGTATTCAATACAGAGCCTCCAGGGCCCAGAAAGCCACAGGCCCCTGGCCACTTTCCCTGCTCCACCCCACTCAATGGCCTGGAGTAAGGTGTTTTTTTCATCATTCCCTACCCTTGCCCCCACTCAGGTGCCTGCCCCGCCCATGGTCTACACAGGCCCCCATAAAATATAGGAGACATGAAATGGGGGCCTATCCAGGGAATGAGTAGGTTCAACCCCTTCACGGGGGGCAGGGGTAGGCATGACAGAGGTAATATTCCTACCAGGCTAGAGTAGTGATGGGGCCAGCAAGTGAAACCCCACCCTGTGTCATCCCATAATGAACACTAATCACAAAATCTAGTATATAGTTGAAAATATCTTCAAGTAGTTCTCTGTATATGTCAGTCAATACTTGTATTTCCTTCCTAATTGCTCCCATTTTTAACTTATTTAGCCTCTTCTCTTTCGCTAGCTCCTCCTACAGACTTGTATTATTAGCTCTTATCTCCTCTAGCAAATATTGGTTTATTAATGCTCCTTATGTGAGTCCAAGTATTATCCACTAGCATTGAATCATTGCTACTTCTGCTCTCAACTCTGTAATTATTATCCCTACCTTTGTAAGTTAGATCACCAAATTCATTTTTTTAAAACTATTTCAATCTCATATATTTGATTTAAATTTACAGCTAGCTAGTATACAGGAGAATGAATGCTCTGAAGTCAGGACTCTCAAAAGAGGGAAAGATAATTCCCATAATAGCCTATAACCTTACAGAGAATATTGTTGGATAGATATAACTAGATGTGTTGAAAGGCTAACATCAAGAGTATCAAAGATTATATCTCTATATCAGAATAAGACATCAGATCATTGAAGTATCTGTCGTTAAAGTTGGCAGTCTTTTACTGGTAAAGACTATTGTTATAACAGCCTGTAACTTCATAGTGAATAGTGTAAGGCAGACATCATTAGGTGCATTAGAAAGTTGATATTGAGAAAATTAAAAAACATATTAATATGTTAGAATAGGATGTCAGTTGTTAAGGTATCTGTCTTTAAAGTAAGTTATTTTTTAGTAGTAAAGAGTATTTCTATAATAGCTTGTAGCTTCATGGGGAACAATATTGGGTAGATATCACTAGGTACATTAGAAGACTGATATTGAGAGGATTCAGGAATATATTGATGCATGAGGATCTGATATCAGGTTGTGGAGATACCTGTCTTTAAATTCAATAGCTTTTTATCAGTAAAGACTATTTTCATAATAGCCTATAGCTTTATGGAGAATAGTATCAGGTAGATGTTGCTAGATATATTATAAAGCTGGTATTGAGAGAATTCAGGAACTAGTTCATGCATCAGGTTTTGATATTAGGGTGTAGAGGTATCTGTCTTTAAATCAGTAGTTTTTTACTGGTAAAGACTATTTTCATAATAGAATGTAACTTCATGGAGAATGGTGTCAGGTAGATATCACTAAATACATTGGAAACCTACTATTAAGAGAGTTCAGTAACTGATTGATACATCAGAATGCAACATTAGGACATGGAGGTATCTGTCTTTAAAATCAATAATTTTTTACCAGTAAAGACTATTTTCATAACAGCCTGTAACCTCATAGAGAATCATGTTAGGAAGAAATTGCTAGGTGCATTAGAAGTGTAGTATTGAGAAGATTAAGGAACTGGTTGATGCATCAGGATCTGACATCAGGGTGTAGAGCTATCTGTCTTTAAAGTCAGTAGGTTTTTACCAGTAAAGATTATTTTTATAATAGCCTGTAACTTCATGTGGAATAATGTTAAGTGAATATCATTAGATGCATTAGAAGGTTGACATTAATAGAATTCAGGAACTTGTTGATGCATCAGGATTGTAGATTCAGGGTATCCAGGTATCTGTCTTTAATGTTAGTGGTTTTTTACCTGTAAATAGAATTTTCATAATAGATCATATCTTTCTAGTATAGAATAATCACAGATGGACTTAGTTAGATATAATATAATATCAACTTGAATATCATGTAGAGTTAGTATCAAGGATCAGCCTAAGATCCAGTATCAGAATTAGATAGTAGATGGTTAAGGAATTTAGTTTCAAACCTTGTAGAGAATTATCTCAAGTAGATATGATTATTAGATGTAACTATAAATAATGATGCAAAAACACATGTGGGAAAAAATAACAATACCTACAGTTGACTAATATATTACACTAGTAACTATCACTCATTTTTGCAATGAATACAAGTATCATTTTCACTAACTTCATAGTTTTAAAACTAAAATAGAAATCTTGGTAATTTCTCTATTCTCGATCTTTTTCATTCCCAATTCAGTTTAGCCTTCTAAAAGAGTGGCTAATATGTGACTAATATCTGGCTAGCCTCATATTCTGGGTACCTTGTGATATATTTCATCATACATTCTTGTATTAGGACCCAATTAAGTGTTACATCTAAACTCAGAATACCTAGGATACAATTGAATATGGTATCCAAATACAGGATGTAACTGAACATCACATCAAACTCAGGATATCCAGAGCACAACTGAGTATGATATCTAAACTCAGGATGTAACCAAGGACAGCCTCCAAACTCAAGACACAACTAAGTATCATATCCAAACTCAGGATACATAAGGCACAACTGAGTATAGTGTTCAAACTCAGCATGCAACTAAGTGTAGTAACCAAACTTAAAATGCAACCTAGGATCATATCCAAACTCTAGATACCTAGGGTATAACCAATTGTGATGTCTAAACTCAGGATGCTATTAAGTATCACATCTATAGTCAGGATGTAAAGGGTACAACTAAGTATGGTATCTAAACTCAGGATGCAACTAAGTATCACATCTAAACTCAGGATGTATAAGGTACAACTAAGAGTACCATCTAAACTCAGGATATAACTGAGCATTGCATCCAAACTCAGGATGCATAGAGTATAGCTGAGTGTACCATCCAAACTCAGAATGCAACTTAGCATTCTATCCAAACTCAGGATATACTGGATCCAACTGAGTAATGCATCTAAACTTAGCATGCACTAAACACACATAATGTAGGATACAAATAGGTACTGTTATGATACAGGACCCTTGCATCAAATGCAGGTCTTTTTTTACTGATGACTATAGCAATGATCACATATTCACATATCATTTCCTATCTATTAAAATTATTATACCCACTATATATAATAACTCTCTAAAGCTTCTAATGAAAGACTTGACACTTATTATCAATAACTACCTGTTGAAGCTCATCATAAGTCTGAACTAATACAGCCTTTACTTCATCAATGACAACCTTGTTAGCTCCTACAAACTGCTATGTTGAGATCTCATCTTTCTTATAGTCTCATATCAGTTTAATTTGATTCATATTTGGTGACTTAGATAGTCAATCTAAAGTCACAATTCTTCTTTCCTTTCTCTCCTGACCCTCAATAGTTCTTGCAGTTTGGAGGCTTGGTATTATCCCTATCTGTAACAGGTGGTAACCTATATGAACTAAGTACAATAGAATGTAGTAGTAGGCCAGCTAGCATTTGATTCCTAAGGGAGACTAAAGAGGTAAAGACAAAGTCTTGGAAGAACCAAAGGGGAAAAGGAGCAATAGAATCACTGTTCAACTAAGTATATTTCTTATCTAGGTTCTGTCTGAAGTCTGGTAGTTCCTGCTAGTCAGGAAACCTATCTTAAATACATGATCTCCTCCACCCAAGGTAGAGGTTCCTAAAAACCTGCAACCACTATCATTGCTAGTAAGTGCATACAACCAGAATCTTGTGATCCTACTAGAATCCTGAAAGCCCAAGGTGATACTTCACCTAAGCCTTATCTTTACTGCTGGTATCCATGACTATTCCTTCCCTTGGAATGCCTAGGGCAAAGCCTTGCCAGTACAAAAGCATAATTAATACAATCATAAATAAGTTACTGGAATCTTAATGATACTGGTAGTAAAACAATCAATCAATCAAACTAACCAAGAATAAACGAAATAATATAATAAGAAAAACATAAGCATAACCAATATACAATTGCTGGAACATACACACATATCACACCATCCAAAATCAACTGTACACAAATGATTAATAGCAACCAACCCTCCTCATTACCCTATACTTTCAACATTATCTAAAGAAAAATTCTCTAAATCAATCCAAATTAAACTATTTTGG
Organism: Choiromyces venosus 120613-1; assembly: GCA_003788595.2. Lineage (NCBI taxonomy): Eukaryota > Fungi > Ascomycota > Pezizomycetes > Pezizales > Tuberaceae > Choiromyces > Choiromyces venosus. Next base: position 456,787 of record ML120432.1, read on the forward strand.
CTAATTCTTCATTTTAAGAAACCATGCCTTCTATTCTTTACAGTTATATCAAAAAGTTAATTCCCTCCAAGCACCTGGCTGAGTTTACTAGGTGGAGAATTCTCTCATTATACAAGTCTCAAATGGGGATTGCCAAATTGCTCACTACCTTAACATCCCCCTCACAACTATCAGAAATACAATTTCAAAGGAAGATCAAGAGGGCAAGAAGATAAAGATTAGAGGAAGATATCTTAAAACTATCAAGTTGGAGGATGATGCTATGGTAGAGGAAGCTCCAGATAACAGAGATGCTATTTATTTTGAGATTATTCAGAAAGTTACTTCCAGTATTTCTAAAAAGACAGTGAGGTGAAGACTTACAAAAAAGCATGTTAAAAAGTAGTTGACTGTCATAGATCGTTATTTTCACATACCAAATGCTAGTATTCTCACCAGTAGTCATGTTCCTCACATACATCTATATGAAGCTGAGATAAATCGTATTTCTACGAAGATCACTCAAGAGCTCAACCAGATGACACACAAATATGTGCAGCTACAGCTCTACTGGTCTCAATGACTCTTCAGTATCCTGGAAGAGGTAGAGAAATAGGTTTCCTTTGTTATATGGTTTCATTTGTTATATGATTATGTTATATGGTAAGGTTATTATGATAACTGTGTTAATAGCAGCAAGCAGGAGGATTTCCTTAAGAATAATTATATTATTTGTTATTTATACCAGCCATTTTATTTAATGCTATTTCCACAGAGGAATGTGCGAGGCTAGGAGATGGCTGAGAAATAATCACATGGGCATTTGAATAATCAAGAGGCTGGAATGGATATATAAAGTATGGGATTTTCATGTTCTTTAGTTTCCTTACATAATCACTTATACACATAAGCTACTACTTGGTTCACATATTATAGTCTCAAGTGCATCTAACCTATATATCAAAGGGTGAGAAGAAGGCTCTGATTGACATTGAGTGATCCTGTGAACAGTTACATCATTCTACTATGATTGCTGCTTGATTGAGATATCTGTGGCCTGACTCAGTCACATCAAGAGTGACAGAGCAGACATTCCCAACTAGGTCAAGAAGTGGTGGTTTGTCACATTGACATAAGAGAGAGTTTATTTAGATGAAGATCTTGCTTAAGACAGGTTGGAATAGGAATTAGCTCATAGATATTGGATATGGGAGATATGGAGGAGGAAGGCACTTTGGGGAGGTGAGGTTACTGTACAGAAAAGAGAAGGAAAGAGGAGGAAATAAGTATTTAGATACCTAAAGGAGAAGTAGAATAAGGATTCTATTGAACCTGGAGCTAGAGTAGGAGAGAGAAATATTAGTCAGATAATGACTGGTTGTTTTTATGGTCAAACTCATGGTCTTTTTTTGCCTGTTTTTCCTGATCCTACTTCTGCTGGAATTAGAGTTACCAGAAACTCAATTATTGATGCATATGATCAATATGACTTTCTAGAGATATAGGAGGATATAAGAGAAAGGGTTGGAAAGGAAGAGGTATTTTTTATCATTGACAATGCTAAGACTCACTTGCCCTTCAGGAGATAGTTCAGAAGGCATGAAATTTCTCTTATGGAAATTCCTACCTATTCAACAGATCTCAATCCAATTGAGCTTGTTTGGTCTCTGATGAAAGATAAGCTTTACAAGTACTATCCTGAGCTATATCTCATAAAGAGTCCTGACAATGAGATCAAAAAGGCAATAGAAGAAGTCATTACTTATTGTTGGAAACTTCTTGAACCAAAGGTTTTTAATACTTTAACAGAGTCAATAGTGGATAGAACAGAAGTAATTATTGATACTGATGAATAGTATACCAAATACTAATTTCTACTATATATTTACATTTTTTTTTTAATTATCCCAGCTTTCATAGTAGGGTTAGTGGGGTAGTGCTGTTGTTATAGCTAAAGAAGTTTTTCCTATTTATTGATGTACAGTTAATTTTGGCCAGGGATTATACATTATCCTCTATCAGCTAAAGGTTTAAAATACTCATTATTCTCCATCAAGACTCTATCTATGGATAAAGCTTAGGCTATAAGATATGCTCATGATATGAAATCCAATGAATTCTCTCTGACTTGTAAAATCTAGCTCCTTCTTCTTAAAATATTGTTTGGGCCTCCTTTATCTTCTCTTGTATCTACCAGTTTGTTCCTCTCCTTTATTAAGTAGATTGATATTCTGGTTGAAGTTATTTAGTATCTCTTACTACCATATCCTAGGAATATTGGTTTACTACTAATTAAACTCTTACTGTTAGTACTATAGACTGTTTGCATTATTTAAAATTTACTAAAAGTGATACTTTTCCTTCTTATTATCCTGATCCCAAATATGACATAGTCCTCAAGAGCCTAGAATGATAGCCCTCCAAAACATAACTTAAATTGGCTGCTTTTTACTATCTTTATCATGAAGTGAGTATTTATTTACATCAATACTATGATATTGTGAGATATTATGCTATTGCCATAGTTAATTAAACTCTACCCATATCTTATCAGTAAAGACCATTATATTTATAGCAATTTTTAATACCACATAGACAAAAGCTAATCTATCTTCAATTTACTGAAAAAAGAAACTTAGTTTATATGTATTAGGATCGCTTATTCTATCTCTCCTAGGATACAACTGAGCAACAGGCAATGATGTTATAGCAATCTTTATTAGATACTGTAAATGGGGTTAATACTTAACTTGGTATTCGTTGTCGTATTTAGTCTTCTTTAAAACTAAATTCTTATCCTTACTTAGTCTTCCTAAGACTAAGTTATTTGTTTACTTTCTCCCTTGTCCCACAAGGAAGAGATCTCGCGATGTTCTTCTTCTTAGTAAAGAGCGTAAAGGTGTTTTATATTCATAAAGTCGTACAGTTATATCTAGGAAATAACTTAGGTGGTTGTGTGAAGAACTAACTATCAGGTCCTACTGACCCCTTTATATAGTTCTTCCAGCAACTCGCTTACAAATCAATAACTATTATGAGCCACAATTGTGACTCATACATTTGCATAACATAATAATCACCTGACCTTAACTGGTCAGGTGTGAAACTCACATGACTTCTAAATAAGTCATGTGCGCAAAACAACTAATAACTTTAAACAAGTTATTACGCAATTCAATCAAATATAGTAACTATGACTCACAATTGCTAGTCCTGTGTGAAACTCACATGATCTAATTGATCATGTGTGCAAAACCATTACAAACCTATGACCTCATAATCATGAGTCATGTGAAAACCTTTTTCCATGCTAGGTTTGTAACACTAGCTCCCCCTTCACTATGGCCTAAGTCCCATTAGGCCAACAGTCCTTCATCCCTCTTTTCTATCAATCAGTTCAGGCGCGTTGCCAATCTCTGCAATTCCCGATTGTTCCTTTCCGTCGTTTCTTTTAGCAATTTGTTCTCCTTCTCTTTCATTTCCAGTTTCCTTACTAAAATTATCATCTTCCATTCCACCCATCCTGCTCTTATCTGTTGGACCCTTAATTTCCCCTCTAAATCTATTCTTTCTCTCTGAAGAGTCCTTCCCGTCCTTTCCCACATCTTTGCTTGTCCCTCGAAAAGTCTCTTGTCTATTCGAGATTCATCCAACATCTTTTGTAGGTGGCCTATTTGATCTTGTAGGACCTTTATCATGTCTTGTTCCGTGGAGTTGGTCCTTGACCTTGGCCATGAAGTTGTTGTTGCCGATTTTGGCAATGGTGTATCTCCCACCTGATCGTATATTTCTTTGCGTGTATACTCGTTGATCGGTTTTTGTGGGATTTCCTCCTGTACTGGGTTCCCCCAAGTCACATTCTTTTCTTTTTTGACCTTGGACTAGGATTTTTTGCCCCCCCTTCTCATTTTCGTCCCTGAAAACTTCTCTTGTTTCGCCATTAAGAGGATGTTGTTGTCACATGGTGATGACGGTGGCGTATGTAGGGACGGGGACGTTGGTGGGAATCTCTCCCATGATGTCATCGGCGGCGCTTGGGGCGGTGATGGTGAGGGGGTTCTGTGTTTTTTGCATGGCCAATAATTGGCCCCTTCTTTCTCCGTAAAGTGTACTTGGCATCCATCGTTGAAGCAACCCATCCAGCTTTTCTGGTTGTGTTTTTCTTGTTTGGGTGTAATTGGCGTGGATGCGGGGAGGTCTGCTAGATTGATCCAGTCTCTGTCGCTCATTTGTTCTTCCTCTTTGACCAGGCTTTCCTAGGTTTCCTCAGTGAAAGTGTTCGATTGCATGTCTGGCATTACTAAAGTTCTCAGCTGGGTACCACACTAAGTCATGGTTAGGGGGATATCCTATCCACTTAGCTCGGTATTGTAGCTTACCGTAGTGTTGTCGAGAGTCAACAATTTGATCAAGTTCGTATTCATTTTCTCCTTCTATTTCTATAGGAGGAGGTGGTTCTTTTCTTTGTGAAGGTAAGGGATTGTTTTGATAGAGTTCGAGTTTGCTGATGTGGAAAACTGGGTGTTTATTGTTTGCTGAGGGAGGAAGTGCCAGTTTATATACTTTTCTTCCCACCTTTTCTATTATTTCGTAAGGTCCTAATTTCTTGTAATCTAATTTTCTAGATGGTTGTGTGGTGTGAATATCTTTTATCACCAGCCAGACTTTATCTCCTGGTTTCAACCTTGGATCTGGTTTTCTGTGTTGATCGGTATTTTCCTTCATCATCTGTTGTGCCATAGTAATTTCTATTCTGATTATGTTGTGTAGTTGACTCATATCTTCTCTTTTTAATATTTTCATTATTGTCTCATGACCCATAGGTTCATTGATGGGGTGATATCCATAGTTCACATAAAATAGTGTGGTTTTAATTTTTTCTTGTATGGAGTTATTGTAGGCGAATTCTGCAAAAGGCAGCCATTCTTCCTAATCTTGTTGAGAGTATTCCACATATGCTCTGAGGAATTGTTCTAATGACGAATTTGTTCTTTCTGTTTGTCCGTCTGTTTGTGGATGATAGGCTGTGCTCAGTCTTCGATCAATGTTTAATCCTTTCATTATTTCTTTCCATAGGTCCGATGTGAATATTGAACCTTGATCTGTGACAATGTCTTTTGGTAGTCCATGCAATTTGAAGATATTTTTTGTAAATAGTTGTACGAATTGTATGGTTTTCATGTCCTTGCAATATGGGATAAAGTGTGACATTTTTGTCATATGATCTATTACAACCCATATTGCGTCATAGTCATTTGATTCTGGTAGATCTGTAATGAAGTCCATGCTGATCGACTTCCATGGTTTCTCAGGGGTTTCTAACAGGTGTAGTAGTCCATATGGTGCATGGCGTATTGGTTTTATTCTTTGACACATGTCGCAGTTTTTGACGTACTTTTTGATGTCATTTCTTATTTCTGGCCAATAGTAAGTTCTTTGTACTAGCTCCATGGTTTTTGCCACTCCTCCATGACTGCTTTGTGGTGTATCATGGTTTCATTCTATCGCTTTTGTTCCAAGGGGTTCATTTTCTGGTAGCCATATCTTTCCTTCATACCAAAGGTACCCTTCCTTCCATTCGCATAGCCCTAAGGCTACCCTTGGGAATTCCTTGTCCCCCCTTTTGAGGGCTTGTTTTATTTTGGTTATTTGTTGGTCTTCTCTTGTTTTTTCTTTTATTTCGTTTTTGATAGTAGTTTCTATTTCTTGTAATTCCATAGTGTTGATTTCTTCTTTTCTGGATTCATATCCTTCGTCCATAAAGGTTTCTTTTGGTAAGAGAATTCTTGCTTTCTGAGTTTTTCTTTGGTCATGTTCTCCTGGTAGGTCATCTGACCTTCTGGTGAGAGCATCTGGTTTTCCTCCTTCTTTTCTGGGTTGATACTCTATTTTGATATTGTACTGGCTTAATTCTTCGCTCCATCGAATTTGCCTTCCATTTAGCTCTTTCATAGTGGTGAATGGTACCAGGTTTCTGTGGTCTGTGAGTATTTTTATTGTGAGGACTTCCTTCTGCATATTTTCGCCACTCCTTGAGTGCTTGCATTATTGCCAATAGTTCCTTATCATGAATGTCATAATTGCATTCTGCCTTGGTCATGGTTTTTGATCAGTACGCCACTGGCTTCCATATTCCTTTTTCGTCTTGTTGTGATATGATACCTGAACAGACATAATTGGATGCATCTGTTTCTATCATTATGGGTTGATCAGGGTTGAAATGATGTAATATGGGTGCCATAGTAAGTTTTCTTTTTAGTTTTTCGAAGGCTTCTTGAGCTTTCTTTCCCCAGTCCCATTTCTGGTTTTTCTTTGTTAGTTCATATAAGGGTTTAGCCGTCCTACTGAATCCTTCTATGAATCTTCGATAAAAATTGCAGAATCCCACAAAGGACTGTACTCCTTTGACTTTTTCTGGTGCTTTCCATTCTCTTATAGCTTCTGTTTTTATAGGGTCCACTCTAACTCCTTCCTGATTTATAATGAATCCCAAGTACTCGGTTTCTTTTTTGTGGAATTCGCATTTTGTTGGTTTGAGTTTGACTCTGATCTCTTTTAATTTTTCTAGTACCTTATGAACATCTTTTCGGTGTTGTTCCAAAGTATTAGAATAAATTAATAAGTCGTCTAGGTAGGCTATACAAATAACATCTAAGTATTTACTGAGGGCAGTATTTACCCCCCGTTGAAATGTTACTGGGGCATTGGCTAACCCAAATGGCATGACTGTGTATTCGTATAGTCTGTATCTGGTTCAAAAAGCTGTTTTCCATTCATCTCCTTTTTGTATACGAATGTGTTGATATGCATCCTTGATATCAAGCTTCGTAAAGTACCTGGCCGTTCTAAGGCAGTCCAATGCTTCACTTATGAGGGGTAGTGGGTATCGGTCTTTTTTGGATACTGCGTTCAATCCTCGATAATCCACGCATAGTCTTAGTCCCCCATCTTTTTTTTTGACAAATAGGATTGGTATTACAAACCCGGCATGGTTTGTAATGGTTTTACATGACATACAATTGTATGTCATAGTATTTCATTTGTTAAAAGGTTTTTTACATGACTCAGTTGAGTCATACGATGATATGTTTTTACACTATGACTCAGTACGAGTCATAGGGTTTCACATGACCCACAGTTGTGAGTCATAAGTTATTTATGCTTGAATTTGATTGGTATGTTGAGCATTGACTCATAGGTACGCCTATGAGTCATAAGGATTAAGAGGCATGACTTCGTTTATACGAGTCATGAGGTTTTGCACATGACCCCTTTAAAGAGGTCATGGGACTTTTGCACATGACCAAGTATGGTCATAAGATTATATGTTACGCGAGTGCATGAGTCACAGTTGTGACTCATTTGATTTGTAAGCGGGCTGCGGGAAGAACTATATAAGGAGGTCAGTAGGACCAGAGAGTTAGTTCTTCACGCAACCACCTAAGTTATTTCCTATCTATAAGTTATCAATAAAACACCTTTACGCTCTTTACCTACAAGATCAACAACTGAGAAGAAGAACAAGATTAATACTAGTTAGCACTATAAGGACTTAGTATTGACAACGGTCAATATCTAAGACGTAGTGTAAGATAACAAGTATTAAAGATTCTCGAAGAACGGAGAATACAATAGAAGGTAAGTATTACCTTAACAAGAACTAATTACCGACTCGTTGCCTGTTGCAAGATATAAATAGGAGAGATCATATAAGCGGATCGTAACATTTGGTTGCGTCTCTAAAGCAACACCCAACAAACAACAATGGCTGAAGCAGGAGCACAAGACGAACAGATGAACCCCCCAGACGGAGAAGGGGAGGAACAGAACCCGGGACTACCAGTGGTATTGACAGCAGAACAATTAACACAAATCCTAGCAGGACTACAATCAGAAAGGAGACCTAAGACAGAGAAACCAGAAACCTTCGGAGGAGACCGAAGCCAGCTACGGACATGGCTAGCCAAACTAAGAGTATACTTTCAAGCGATAGGATGGCATGACGATCATGATACCGATAAGATAGTATACGCAACAAGCCTATTACGGGGAGATGCAGCCGTTTGGATTACACCTTACGCGGAAGGAAGTATAGTGCAACCATGGGGAGCATCTTGGGAACTCTTTCAGACATCCCTCAGAGAACAATTTGGAGCCATCGATGCCAGAGGAGAAGCTCGAATGAAACTTAAGAAACTAAGACAAGGAACCAAGTCAGCAACAGAATATTGGAACAGTTTCAAATTGACGGCTACCGAAGCCGAACTAGATGAAACAACGAAGGGAGAATGGCTGCTAGCAGGAATGGACACAACACTATCCACTGCCTGGGGAATGGATACTACTGTATTCCAAAGCACAGAACAACTGGCACGATGGGCAATCACCAAAGAGACTAAACTAGCCATGGTAAAGCATATTCAGAAGGGGGCCCAAGACAACAAAACCCCTAGCACTCAGCGAAACGACAATGGCACGTTTAAAACCATACCAAAGGAACCTCCACGAGGGGATCCTATGGACCTGGACGCTACTAATCGAAGGAGATACCAAAGGCTACCCCAAGAAGAATACAGAAAACGCATGAAAGAAGGATTGTGCTATCAGTGTGGAAGGAAAGGACATATGGCCAAAGACTGCCGAGTCAAAAAAGCCAACACCAGTGGACCAAAGATCCGAAAAATGGAAGTGGAAAAAGAGGAAGAAGAGACTTTAAACGACGAAAGTCCCCAAGAATAGATGGTCCTGGGGACAACCGAACGAAATCCATCAAAAGGATGACGACGTCCTCAGGAAAAGATGGACCGGAGGACGATAAGACAAAAAACATCAAAACCACATACCTCAACACCACTCTAACCAACAAAGATACAAAAAATCTCGAATCGGACCACATCATGGTCAAAGTACAACTCCACAACAGACAAAAACAAATATCAACAAATGCAATGATCGATTCAGGGGCAACTGAAGACTTCATAGACCGCAATTTCACTATGAATCATCAACTACCCCTAACAAAAATCGAAAAACCAAGGGATATATACATGGTCGATGGGACGGTATCGGATGCTGGACCAATCACCCATGTTACGGAAATCCCTATGGATATCGGAAGCCACAAAGAGAAAGCAACTTTCCTAGTGGCTAACCTTGAGGAGAGTTCCCCATCTCAAAGTATTTACCACCGCCACGTAGGCAGAGATAGAATACTAGACGACGAGCCACGCCGCCATCAAGACAGGAAAGAAAAAGAAGTTTATACAGATTCTTCAACACTATGAGGAACCCGTGATAAACAGAGTTTCAAAGAAAAGGCAGGAAAGGAAAGAAAACGTTCCGATTAAGCCACGACTAACAACATCGACGATCGCACTCGAACCGTAGCAGGGTAAAGTCCTAAGGTCATTAAAGAGGAAAGAACACGTAAGACGGTTTACGGACACGACTCTATTTTCGATAACTATCGAAAAAGAATAGAACTCATAGACACGAAGGTTTAGGAACCAGCGGAGAAAAGCACCCAACTTCAACAACATGAAGGAATTTCCCCCAACTCTGATAAAAGAGCTATTAATAAACCCGTTAAGATAGGGGAAACGCCTGGAGCATTAGGTGAAGACTGTCCAAACGGTTATCCTGGGCTTAAAGAGGACATATCAGGCGTAGATACTGAGGTCGTAATTACCACTCCGGCAAAAACGAACGGTTTGGTGAAGACCCACGCTACGCCCGTATCCATAAGAGGCCTTCAGGGTAACTCTAAGGACAAGGCTACTCGAAAACAGGGGACCGGCCCTACTACCGAGGAAGATACGACTTGTCCAGTGAGGGACGTCGGAAAACGCTTGGGAAGTATCCATAGAAGCGTAGAAAAGAGTTGGAAAACTGGCATTGAAGTATCAAACCAGGAAGGAACCACGACTAGAAATTTTAGGCCGAAAGGTCTAAAAGGGCTTAACGAAGGAAAAGACCATAACGTATATGGCAGCCCCTCCGTAGTTCCGTATGACGGAATGTGGACAGCGATAGCTTCCACTAAAGAAGAAATGAGGTTAGTTAGGAACCCAACACCAGGAAATTGGTTCAGTAAGGTTCCTACTGAAGCACAAACTG